>APFE031463899.1:120682-188411 GCA_000404065.3 Pinus taeda
ACAAGACAATTAAGAGCAATCCTTATCTAAACATGCATTATCATATGAGAAACCAAGTGTTTTTCGATCCTACCTGAAGTCCAACGCTATTGTAGTAGTCTAGCTTCGTCGATCCAGATGAGCTCCTCCTTCACTTCGAAACCTGCATACACTAACAATCAAAACGATTACATAACACCTGAATATCTCATAAAACAAAACATATTCAACATATAGACCAAGGAGTATATGAAACAATTCATTAACAACAAATCATTGAGAAGAATGGACTTATTTGTATTAAGGAAACAAAAAAGAAACCATTACAACCTGAGCCTTGGTGTTTTGCAAGTTCCTCCCAGGGTCCAGCAAGAGTTTTCCTCTACTTTGACAAGCTCACCCACTTCCAAATGAAACAAGAAAGGATGGTAATCTCTCCTCACAAGCTTCTACAAGGAAGTCCTAATTCCAGCAGCATCTACCCTTTGGAATGTTCAGCTTTCAACCTCCCCTCCTCTGGCCCAATGCCTGTATTTATAGTGTTCTAGAGGAAGTTATTCAGTTCCAACATCAATGGGATACTCCCTCTTTTGGATGGGGTAGCTCCTCTCTTGATGGGATAAGTTCCTCTATCATAGGGATGCATGAACCATCTGGAGGCGCTCAATAGTCAAACAAGCTTCTAGAACGCTCTAGAAATGACCACAAGTAACTTTTTTAAGATGAAACTCGCGCCTTTTGACCTTTACAGGAGTACGCACCCATCCCTTTACATACAGAGCGTGCAAGGACGTAGGTATTGTTAACTTGGGATGCGTACACGCAGGCAAGGTAGAGAGAACCTCCGTACCCAGAGATAAACATGATTTTTATTAACTTTCTCTCTTTCTTGAAGTTTGACATGGAGAGAAGAGGTATTAGGCTTGACAAGGAGGATAATATGACTATTGATGGAGCCATATTAACTGCAGATAGTCATGGTGAAAATTTTTAGTGTAACAAGTAGTGTTGTAGTTGGCATATCAAAGTTGCAATGTGTAGTAGTTTTGTGTAAATTCAAGGACTAAAGGAAAGGCTGACTTCGTATTGGTTTAAGGAATTGTTTTAGGGATTGGATCTTTGTATCTCATTTGAAGCAGATTCTAAGAAGAGAAGATTTTATGGGTTCTGAGAGCCTACATCTATGTCCTCTTCTTGTTGCTATTCCTTGTTGATTAGATTTGATGAACAAATCTAACCAAAAGAACATAATGAAGATAACTAAGGTTCATAGTAAAGTATCATGGTCAAAGAAAATAAGTTTAGTAAGCTATCACTTTATAATTTTCCAACATGGTATTAGAGCTATGGTGAGAAAGAAGGTAGTTGGGAGGACACTAGAAGAAATTGTTTATCAGGTGATAGGATTCTCGCAAGGCCTAGTAAAAGAAGAAGATCGTCTCTTGAAGAGATCTGGTTAAAGGCTCACTGGTAAAATACCCTTCTACTCTAGGGTTTATGCATTGAATAATACCAAAACTACATCCATCACATAAGGAGGTTATTGATCTTGTAAAAGGGAAGTCTATTTGTAAGGCATCAATCTTGGATGTTGTTAGTGGAGGAATCCTATGGAACATATTTCAAGGGCATCATCAAGAACTCTCTAAAGGTATTTGTTACTCAACATTTTGTCACTGTCCTTGTAGTCCCCGTTCCTTGATCCTAGAGGACCTCTACAGTGAGCCCTACATGCTTTCCCTTCTTGAAGAAACTCCAATTGTGTCCCTCTTCATGAAAAGAACAATTCCATTTTGCACCATTTCCCACAAATCTTCTGTTTTCCCCAGTTTACAAGGTTGGTGCTAATGAGCTTTGTCCTCCTCACACCGATATGTAGGGAATAACGTTGGTCCTAACGCCGATAGGAGTGACTGAGCTTTGTTTTAGTCATGTAGATCCTCTTTTGGATTGTTTTTTAAATAAGGAGTCGAATATTTTAGCTCTAGAAGCTTCGTAACAGAAGTCTGGTAAATGGTTGGGCTGGATGAAATCGAAGGTGCTAGTTTGGGCTCCTTTCCCCTATAAGGATGGAAGTACCTAAAGAGATAAAACCTTCTCCCATGGGAAGAGGAACCATCTCCCATCCATTGATGCTATATAAACCTCCCTTTTTCCCAAGCACAGGCGAGTGTTGTAGTGTTAATGTTGGTGTGCTAGTGCTAATTAAGTTTGGAATAAGTAGCAAGTTATTCATAGTTGTATCTATCTAATTGTGGGAGGGAGAAGTGTGAATTTGGTTTAGTGTGAAGCCTAAAGGGAACATCCTTAAAACTATATTGTTGATGCCATCATGGAATGCTAACGGAAGTGTGTGGGAACTTGGTTTTGTCGGAGGAGAATAGAAACATCAAGACAATGGTTGTAACCTCTTCTTGATTCAATATATATGCAACTATCAATTGATTTCCTACCTAATGTGTCATATTACATGTTTATGGATTAATGTTTCTTGACTTCTTAACTAGATTGAATTACAATTTGTTTATTATCATGGTTGTTGTTTGTTGTTGTTTACTTGTTTCAGGTGTTTGAAGAAGGAAACAACAGATAGTTAGAGCGAGCAAGCAAGGTCATCACCAAACGGGAGAAGCATATTAAGAGGTAGGCCCTCTTAATTGGTTCTAACCTAAGGAAATCTTCCATAGAATGTATTGGTGGTGGCTAGACCCATTATCGGGCTAGAGGAATTGTTTGTGTCCGCACTCATAATTTTACTTCACCACGAATTGGTGACTCCATTGGGGAACCAATCCTTATTTTTGCTTGTTTGTAATTCCACGGATTTTTGTGAACTTGATAGTTTCACCATTTCCATTTAGTTATGTTTGTTTTCCTATGCTTACTGGTCTAGGTTTGAAATTCATTGTAGCAGGTATGGTCCCCACTTTTAAATTTATTTTTTTCTTAGCATCCTTGCTCAGTGCACTTAATTCACTGACAATCGCACTGATCAGCATGATATGATGAGAAACAGTTGTGTCGAACCGTTTCTGGTGATTATTGTTAGCTAGGTAGTCGCGTCGATGCTTGTATGTCAAGATTAGGGTTTACCCCAAAACTTGACCAGTGTGTTTTGCTCTCATGATTTCGACCTTGTAAGCTTCTTAGACCATCTTCTCCCTGACTAGAGAGATTCATTTAGCTTTGTTTGTGTGCTTTCTTGGTTTAGCCCACCCACTGATATGTTAAGTCTGGCCCTATGTCAAGTTATTTTTTATTTTTTCTTTGAATCCCTTAATTAGCACTAGTTGTCAGTTAGGCAATCGCGCCAATCAGGCCATCAGCAGTAGTTTTAGTACTGGTCATTCATGTAAGTCATGCCTATTGACGCTAGTTGTTAGTTACGTAGTTGCTCCGGTCTTTGAGTCAAGAAAAATCACAATTTCTCCCATTCCATCGTTATTGTGTCTTGACCTTCAGATTCCCTTCTTAAGACTCCCATCTTCATTGCTTCATTTTCAATTTAATGAGTGAAAGAGTCTTGTTTGTTCTCTTATTTCTAATGTCTCTTTTCTCTTTCCAAGCATAGATCACATTGCTTGGTTTCTCGATTGAAGCATTTATGTATTTGGTTTGTTCAATTTATGGAAGAAGTTGCTTTTATCTTCATTTATCATGCTTTGGATTTGATTGATGCTTGTTTGTTCAGAATTGTGAAAGTTTTCATTTAAAGTGCTTTATGTGAAAGATTCATTTTGCATTTTATGAAAAGGAGAACATCATTCTAGTTTTCTTAAGCAAAAATATTGCATTGGTAGCATTATTGAGAAGCTAGAATTGCATCATCATAAGTATTGGAAATCAAATGAAACTTCATATTTTGTTATAGGAAGATTAAGTGCATTTAAGCTATTTATTAGTGAAATATTTCATTCTTTGATTGTTGCATTAATTTTGTGATAGGAGTTTTGTCAGATGACAATGGTAAGGCCTTGTAATTACATGTAGGAGTTTTGTCAGATGACAATGGTAAGGCCTTGTAATTAAAACTTAATTCAAGATGAACAGTTTAAATTCATTGAATTAACCTAAGGAAGCATTGAAAGTTAACGTTTATATTTAGAGGTGTAGGCCAGAGACATGTTTCAGCGTCTTTAAACCTAGAAATTGTCGTTCGCTTTAGCATTAGACAACACTAGTACAAACTTGTGCTCCCCGTACCATCATGTATATAAAGGGAGAACCTACTAGGTTTATGATCCTTTATCCGTTGGAAGTCGAGTCTGCCAACTTGTAAACATGATACACCGAACACAACATTCGGGGAGATTTCCTGCCTATACTTCTCGATTCGCTGGGAGGTACTCTATAGTTCATGGTTACCTGGTAATCCCTTATGCGTATAGTACCCTAAGTAGTTATTTTTTATATTTATTGACTCTTTCAATTTGAAAAAATCATCGAGCACTTTCCCTTTCGAGCTCATTAACCTCGAAAGTGACTAGAGTCACCTTTTACCCTTTTCTTGACTCTTAAAACATGAAAAGGAAAAGTTTTGTTTCAGTTTTTTAAAATTAACTTCCCATGAAATATTCCTGGTTAAAGTTATATTCCATAGTAATTCTTTAGGGTCAATTCCAATGGCAACATTTCTAGAGTCTACCAGTCAAGGATTCCTCTTGGATGGGAACCCTGGTCCTTTTCCTTCTTTTGGAAATGTTGGTGCTCCTTATATGGCAATGTTGTCCCTTCCTGGGTCAACTATTGGTTTATCTGTCTAGTTATTTTTTAACTGGGTGGTCCCGAGTGTCCCAACTCCTACCCTGCCATCTCCTTCATTTGAATCATATCACATTGATTCTAGGGTTGACCTCTCCCATTATTCGCCTATTTCTTCCTCTTCCTCTTCTACTTCACCTAGTGAAAGTTTGAAATCCAGTAACTAGGAGGCTAAGAAGAAGAAGAATAAGATGAAGAGGAAGAAGTCAAATAATTGAGAGGCCAACCATGCAGTTGTTAGTCCAAATGCACCTCCTATAGACAAACCTTTTGATCGTCCATGGAAGGCCAGATTCCCTTGCAAGTTGTGTTAAGGTGACCTTCTCCTTTGAGACTGCCCAGGCATTCCAAGAGTCTTGGAGGTATGGTCTCAAAATCTGGATCGACCATCCCCATCAACCTCTAGAGATCATGTTGATGCTACACCCTTGGTTAGTGATGGTAAGAAGAAAGGGAAGATTAGATTCCCTTGTAGGATATGTGATGTAGATCATCTCCTTCACTTTTGTCCTCTTATGAATAAAGCTTCCAAAATTTTGGAAAACCTTACAACTCCTCAACCTAAACTTCCTGGTGGTTATCAAAGGATTTCTCCCAATTGGTAAAGAGATTGACTTGAATTCATCTCTTGTCGTCCCTGCTCTTCCTAAGCGTGACTCTTGTGTTTGTTCTTGACCAACCATTGGTCAAAAAGGGTGTCGAATTGGCTCCACCTTTAGTTGTTCACCCTGTTCTGGAAGAAAGTAGTACTGCTCATGTTCTTCTTGTCTGCTCAAATTCTCATGAATCAAAGAGTGACCCTCCCATCCCAGTTGTTCAAGAGATTCCTTCTCCTATTCCTCTAGAGCATGGGGGCAATCATATCATGCCCCTACCAAGTAGTTTTGTCGTCTCTTTCGAATGGGGTCCATTGATTGCTTTCCGCCTTCCATCTTATATGCCTTTCCAGATTACAGTATAAGCCTATAATATGGTTGTACATGTCACTATATTATATGAAGGCACATCTGTTAGGATCATGTCTTCTACTACGTGGAACATTTTTGGTTCCCCACAGCTTGTGCCTGTCACCAAGAATCTATTGGCTTTCAATGGAGGAACCAGTCAGCCCTTAGGGATCCTTCTGAAGTTCCCTATTACTTTGGGAGGAAATACCATCGATATAGATGTGATGGTAGTCCAAGTTTAGTTAGATTTCAATCTTCTCCTCGGATGAGACTATGTTTATGTCATGGGAGCTCTTGTTTCTTCACTTTTCTATGTGGTTTCTTTTCCACGCGAAGGGAGAATTATGACTATTGATCAATTTTCATTCATTGGTCCCCAAGTGCCTCCTTTGAAACCATCATCCCCTATCAGTTATTTTTTACAAGCAGTAACTTCCCCACCACAGATCAATTATGTGGCTACCCATTCCGTCTCCACATCTGTTGATGATCACACAGATGGTATAGTACATTATGTACTAGGGGCATTGGAACTTGATCTGTTTTTGGTACCAAATGATATGTATTCCTCCTAGAACGTGGTTCTTCCATCTAGTGAAGACCTCTTGGGATCCATGTTCTTTTATGAGTTATGAACAAGGCCATCAAGATAGTTCCTGGTCTTGTGTCAACCTCATTAAAAAATGAAACAAAGAGACATGAAGATAGTTCCTGGTCTTGTGTTAACCTCATTAAAAACTGAAACAAGGAGTCCTGAGCATAGTTCCTTGTCTTCTGTCAAGCTCGTTAAAAAATGAATCAAGGAGTCTGAGGATAGTTCTTTTACTCTGTCAAACTCGTTAAAAAATGAAACAACTCCCATTTCCAAATTGATTCTTTGAATAATATCTCGTACAATCCCAGTCGATTCTTTCCAAGATCTTGAAAGTGGATCTTCATTCCATCCACTGAGTTGACTGAAATGAAGCTTGGGGGGTGTGTACCTCAATTTGAGTCATTATTCTAGGGGCATGTGAACTTATTCAACCATAGTTTTTTGTTTCAAGCTTGTGTAAACATGAAACCGAATCGAAGCAGAGTTTTCCATCGTTCAAACTTGTGTAAAAATGAACACAACTCAATTTACATCTCGTGATGGCCATTTTTATGAGCTAATTTACGCTAGATAAGCCTTGGTTTTTACTTCATTCCATTGCCTATCCCTTTGGCCGATCATATGCTTTCACTTGGTTGTTTTACCCTTCCTTGAGGAACCACAATGATGAGTGGTTTTGTTAGCCAACCTCTTGACCTTACTTGTTTTGAGCAGTTCTACCATAATCGGAACTAGTTTCTACCCTTTATACCACTCGTTCTTCCAGGATGAGTCAACTTAAGCTCTTTTCTGACTCGTAAAAAATGAAAATATTGCTGATTATTTTTCCATTTTTAACTCATTAAAGAGAATAAAAATGGGGGTATGCTTTCAAGCTCTTTTCCAACCCTTTAAAAATGAAAAGGTACCTGATCCCTTGTCATTTCGAACTTGTTAACCGGTGCGAAACGTCATGTGCCCACTATACGTTTACCTCTTTTTTAGGTTGGGATGCACTATTTACAAAAAAGGTACTCCTTGACTGAAATGATCAAGTGGTTCTCTCAAGTATTTTTTTCTACCTTTTCGGGCTCGAGAAACATAAATGCATGAAATGGGACCATGTGGAGTTTTCTTTTCCATGTCTTTTTCAAACTCTCTAAACATGAAAAAGATACCAAGTTGCATGTTGGACTTCATAGTTCTACTATATAAACATGGTTTTAGGGGTTAGGGATAAGCTTGGTTGGTTGGTTATACTCAAAGGAAATCCCACAAAAGTCATTTATTTCTGTCTTTTGCTCCACTTACTCTCTTTCACCCCTGTTGCTTCTGTTTTTCCTCTAAACCTAACATAAACCCATTTTACTTTAAGCCCTGAGCACAAAGTCTAAACCCTCATAAAACCCTCCCAGACACCTTCAGGCCTTTTTAACCTATCACCTCATCTCAGCCGTTGATTTTCCCCAACGATCTAAAGACACCCGTCGCACCCGATAAAGCAACCTGCACGACCATTTCTTGACCATCCGATCATCCCCACCTACATCCAACGACATTTGTTCTCCCTGCACCTGTAACTCACCCAAATGTTAGCACGTGATGAGAGCGGTTTCTCTCTCTCATATGCCACTATGTGTTAGCCTCTGAGTGGGATCACATGCCCCTGTCCTTTTACCGCTTTATGCTCAAAGGCAGTGCGATCAAAATAATTTACCGCCTAACCTATCTGCCCACCCGTTTAACTACTGTGCAGCTTCATCGCCCGACCACCGTTAGATCTGGCCGCCCAAGATCAATCTGCTCCCACCTCGTCCGATAACCCCACAGAACCATTTTCCACCATCCTTTTCTTCAATCCAACGGTCATTATCTCCACTCATCTAACTCGTCGATTCACCCATGCACCCCATGTCCTTTGACCATTCTATTCATCCGAAGGAAGAAAATGGCGAGCTTGCCATTACCATTCACTGACATACCTCAACAACCATGTTTAACAGGAAGTATGGCTTAGGGAAAGAGAGGACATGCATGACCCCATAGCAGCATTTATCATTTATGGAGCTACACTAATACGAACACTCCAACTACCTAAGAGGACAACACAGCACATGAAAGGATCAGATTCACTCACTGAAGCAAGCGAGCATGTTCAGAGACTCCATCAAGTAGTTAAATACATTTGGTGGTCAATTATGACTCCTCCATACCTAAATGGCCCAAGTGCCCTGTAATGTAAAATCTATAAATACCCAGAAGAAAGATTTAATCAGGGTTGATCATTGATGTTTTTATGTAAGGTTCAACTTCTGGAGACTGTGGATATTTTGCCACTTGCAGTGTCTCATCTTCATTTTCAGCTAATACAAGCTTCTTTTGCTGTTAACTTCTCACTTTTCCATTTTCTCTATGTTCTAAATTGTGCCTGATATGATGTATTCTTGATCTTTAAGGTTTAGCACTAGAAAGTTGTCATCTTATCTATGTGCTAGATTATTGAATGTATCATTGCATATGTTATCTAGTTTTCTTTCTATCTAGTGTCAGAGAGTTGTCATCCTGTCTATGCATTAGTAGAATAGATTTACAAGCTTCTTACTAGTTGCAGCTGACCATGACATGGTCTTTTGCATCTGCAAGTGTGGTCAATATTCTCCATATTCACCTTATCTCTAAACTGTGAGTAGTTGGTGGTCTAAAGCCTTGTAGTCTGGGGGTGTTCACACATGTCTGGACTGAAACAAAGTAGAAGTGGTTATCTAGCTTAGACAAACATCATTCCTTCCATTCATCCATTGCAACAATAAGTTGAATTTATATGTTACCAGGCATCTCCAAGCTACAACCTAGGAGAGTTTCTTGGAGCTCGAACATAATTGGCACCGTTGCTGGGGAGAGGAGATTGAAGCTCAGCATCCCTAGGAGAACGACATAGATCCAGCTTTGATGATAGACAAAGTCTAGACACATTTTTGGTTGTAATCATCTAACTGGCGACTCTACTAGAGGACCAACCTTTGGTGACTCCACATCATAGTTCTAGCTCAGTTTGTGAGGATACTCGGAGAAATCCTCAGAAATCACCAGCTGACCCTGAGAATATTGTCAAACAAAGAAAAACATCATAGAAAGGAGCATCAGGATCAGGTAAGCGTAAACAATATTATGAATCTCTGTAAGGGAGGCTCGTAACTGAGCACGTATATATTGAAAATATAGAGCCTAGTACCATTAGTGAAGAGATCCTTCCAGAGGTTCATAAATCCCCTTGTTTAATAAGCTCCCCTTTGGATATCATTCCAAAGAAAGACTTCCATATAGTCCATCATTTTCCTTTATCTCTATCATTTGTTCCTCAGTCTTCTATCATCCAAATGACCAGTACACTTCTATCTACCCCAGTCATGGCAGGCCAACAAGCACCCACAAAAATGGAAAAAATCATAGCTGCTAGGTATGGACCCCTGGTCCTACCTATTCCTTTGAATGCCATGCCTGCAGGAGAGTATCAGAAATACATGCATAAGTTCACTAGTACAGAGGGAGTAACTGCTGAAGAACACCTTGAATCTTTTTATAGTTATGCTGATAACCTAGATATCAATGACGATGACATGTGGATGAGAGTATTTGTCCAAAGCCTTGATGGAGAGGCTAGAAATTGGTTCAGAGAGTTGACCCCTAGGTCCATAGAAGACATCAAAGCATTAAATGATGTGTTTCTGAAGCACTAGGGAGATAAGAAAGACTTGCTATATTACCATACTGAGTTTAGCAACCTTAAGAGGGAAAATGGGGAATCATTATCTGATTCTAATAAGAGGTTCAATCGTATGTATAGTAAGATACCAGCTGAAGTAAAGCCTACCCCCACCTCTACCAAACTCACCTATGCTAATGCTTTTGACCCTGATTTCTTCCTGTTATTGGGAGAAAGAAGATGTTCCACTCTAGCTGAAATGCAAGATGCAACTTTAGAGGTGGATTCTAATATCATGGTTGTAGAGAAACTCAAAGGTCATGTTGATAGAAGAATACAGAGAGGTGAGGATTCCTCTTCCTCTGGTTCATATTTAGAGCCCAAAATAGATAAAATGACTAAGATGATAGAGTCATTGGCTACTGAAATATCTAAGCTAAAGTGTGAACAGAGCTCTGGAAAGGTAAGGCTTCCAAACACATTTTCTCCAAGAAATCCAAATTCATTCAGAAGAGCAAATGAACAGTTGCAGATCATTCAGAGGGGTAAAGAAGCTGTTGAAGAACAAAGGGTTAAGGCTCCTTTCCAAAATGTACTAATGGAGGAGGAGCAGTTTGAAGAAGAGGATGAAATTCATTGCATGGAAGATAAGGGTAGTGCTACATTTTTGACATTGGCTGCCTATGAAGAATCATTACTCCGGGACTATACCAGTCAAGGGTTGGACATAAAAGTTGTTCTATAGACTGATGAACATCAAGGATATAATTTGAGGTCAAGACCAAGCAACGTCAAGGAGAATCCTGTCCAAAGAGTTTTTGTCCCCACAGAGCATCAGACCATCAAATAGAAAAGACCAGCAACTGACCCAGTTATCCTCAAAGCACTAGCACAAGAGGTAAGAGGCCTTGAAAAGTCCCCTTCCCCTTTAAGTTTTGAATCGTAATTCCAGAAACATTAAATATTTGTTCCTTTGATTGAACTTGTAAAGAGTGAAGTCTTTAGAAAGCCTATCCTTGATGCCCTTGAGTTGAAATCCACACAAGCCTCCACTGACTATGTTAACTTGCAAGATGACAAACCTGCAGTTGTGCTTAGCCCAATGACTGAACCTACTAATGATACCTCTCCATAATTTTACGTCTCCTTGACCATTCATGACAAAATCCTCCACAACTGCTTGTTGGACACTAGTGCTAGCCATAATCTGATGCCCAAAGATGTCATGTAACATTTATGCCTTGATATCACCAAGACTTATCATGATTTATTCTCCTTTGATTCAAGGAAGGTGAACTGTCTGGGGTTGATCAAAGATTTAGCTATCACCCTAACTTAGCTGCCCATGAAGAGCATGATGATAGATATTGTGGTAGCAGATGTCCACCCTAATTTTGGCATGCTGCTATCTAGAGGGTGGATTAAGAGACTAGGTGGGACATTAGAAAATGACTTATCTCATGCCACTATCCTAGTCTTTGGAGGAGAACACAGAAGTCTATACAGAGAAGCCCAGCTAGCCTATATCATCAATGATGAGAAGAACCCCACTAATCATCCTATTTACGTTGTGGACATTGATTTTGGAGCCTACATTCTCCAAATTGATGAATCCCAGAGGGCTTTGGTGCAAATCAGGAAACCTGACAGCTAGGCTGTGGAAGAAGAGGGAATACAAGCTTGGGATATGTTCTTCGATGGAGCCTGCTCAAGGGAAACTGCAGGAGCATGAGTGGTGTTAGTATCTCCAAAACAAGAAAGCACACATCTGTCTTTCAAGCTGACTTTCCAGGTCACCAACAATATAACAAAGTATGAAGATCTGATATTGGGCTTAAACATTGCAAAGACAGAGGAATCAGAAACATAAAGGTATTTGGAGATGTTGATCTCATCATCCAGCAAGTGAACAAAACGTTCCAAGCAAGGCACCCAAGGCTGAAAGCATACAGAGACGAGGTATGGAGACTCAAAGACTCTTTTGATAGTTTTTGTATCTCATATATTCTTTCAAGGGAAAGAAAGGAGAAGTAAGGGTCAATTGATATCGATCATTTTACTCACTCTTCCAAATCGACTAGGGGAGGATAATAACATTGCATTTCAAATGGATAAATAATATAATGATTCCAGTCATATTCGATTGGGGTAGAGATAGAGAAGGGAGAGATGGGTAGAGAAGGGGAGAGAAGGGAGAGAAGGGGAGTAGGGGAGGATATTTCTCCCACCCAATATTGAGCAAATATCCAATGAATAATGCTGATGGATATTACATAATAGGATTAGATCAAGGTATGATCTTGTTCTTCGAGAAGGGATATGTGGAATTGGTAGACGCTACGGACTTGATCGAATTGAGTAAAAAATCATCTTGTTGATTCCCTTGCCATGTCTGCTAGCATGTTCATACCTCCCATACCTCATAAATTGGCCTATGAAGTCCAGATCAAATATAGACCATCCTTGCATGATAATGTCTAGCATTGGAGAGTCTTTGAGGATGATGATAACTAAATAGGTTTCTGCAAGTCATTGATGAATTCTCTGAAATGCAAATTCATCAAGAGAATGAAGCCTTGGAGGAAGGTCCCCGGCCCCAGCTTAGAAACAAAATTGGCATAGACAACATTGTACAACTGCCTAGCAATCATATACCTAGAGGACTAGTGCCATTAGAAAATCTGTTTGATCAAAATGATGTGCCTTATAAGGCTACTCAAAAAGAAGATCAATCTGTAGTCCATAGGCATAATATAGGGAGTCTAAAGCATCGAAAATATATAAACTTTTCCATTCATTTGTCTGCTACCCAAACTGCTGAATATTGCACCTTAATGAAGTAGTTTGCTAATGTATTTGCCTAGGAATATAGTGACTTGAAAACTTATGATAAGAAGATCATCCAGCATAAGATCCCATTCGAGAAAGACACCATCCCTTTCAAGCAGAAACTCAAGCCCATTAATCCTTTGCTCCTCCCTTTGATTGAAAAAGAAATCAAGAAGTTATTGGCTGCCAAAATCATAGTCCCTCTGAGATATTCAAAGTGGGTAGCCAACTTGATTGTGGTGAGGAAGAAAAGTGGGGAAATCAAGCTCTGCGTTGATTTCAAAAAATTGATCAAATGCTCTAAGAAAGACAATTATCCCCTACCAAAGATGGAGCATTTGTTGCAGAAATTTTCAGGAGCCAAAGTGATGTCTTTCCTGGATGGATTTTCAAGGTATAACCAAGTTGTTGTACATCCAGGTGACCAAGAAAAGACTGCATTCACCACTCCATGGGGCACTTTTATGTATTCTGTGATGCCTTTTTGGCTGATGAATGTTGGAACCACCTTTCAGAGAGCTATGGATATAGCATTTATAGGAGAGAAGGATAAGTTTGTCCTTGTCTACCTAGATGATATAACAGTATACTCCAACAACCATCAAGATCATCTGCAGCATTTGAGGAGAGTGTTCCTAAAGTGCAGAAGGTTTGGGTTATCAATGAATCCCAAAATGTCACAGTTTGCTTTGGAAGAGGGAAAACTCCTTGGACACATTGTTTCTACTGCAGGTGTCAAAATTGACCCAGAGAGAGTGAAAGCGATACAGACGTTGTCTGTACCAAGATCAAAAAAGGATATCCAGTCCTTTCTGGGCAAAATAAACTTTGTAAGGAGGTTTATTCCCAATTTTGCAGAATCAATAAAGCACATCACCTCCATGTTGAGAAAGGGATCAGAAATAAAATGGACTGATGCAGCAAGAAGGTCTTTTGAAGCCATAAAAAGGGCTATTATGGAAGCTCCTACTTTAATCAGCCCAGATTATAACAAGGAGTTCCATATCTTTTCATTTTCCTCAGGTGACACACTTGCAGCAGTCTTACTATAGAAAGATGATGAAGGTTCAGAACATCTAGTGGAATTCTTCAGTAAAACCTTAAGGGATGCTGAGCTGAGGTATGATATCATTGAAAAACGGGCATATGCTCTTATAAAATCTTTGAAAGCTTTCAGAATTTACATTCTGCATTCCAAGGTAATTGCATATGTGCCCTTTGCTTCAGTAAAGAATGTCCTAAAGTTGCCATATGCAAATGGAAAATGGGCTAAATGGATCACAAAGCTTATCAAATTCAACATAGAACTAAATCCCACCAAGCTTGTTAGAGATCAGGGCCTTGCCAAACTGATGGCTAAAGAAAATTGCAGGATCTTGGACATGAATTTGATAAGCAAATATTTAGAGGATGGTTGGACAGAAGAAGAAATAGTTGAACCAGGACAAAACCAGTCGTTGGCAGAAAATCTAGCTTCTTGTGAATGGTATTCCACAATAGCTCAATTCTTGTTGAAGCTAGAAGTTCCTCTAGGCCTTAGTTCAAGCCAAGCCAGAACTATCAAGCTCAGGGAAGCCAAATATTGCATTCATGAAAACTTGCTCTACTGGACAAACCCCTCTGGAATTCTTTTGAGGTGTCTGGACAAAGAAAAATCCATGGAGGTCATGCATCAGTTTCATTCCAACATATGTGGAGGACAACACTATTGGAAAACTACAACCCACAAGATCCTCAAAGCTGGGTATTATTTGCCCACCTTATTTTTTTATGTATTTTCATTTGTTAAATCTTGTTATAGGTGCCAATGATTTCAAGGAAAACAACAGTTGAAGTCCCTGCCCTTAAAGCCAATACATGCCAGTGGCCCTTTTCAGCAGTGGGGTTTGGATTTCATAGGAGAAATTAATCCACATTCCAGTGGCCAGCGTAGATGGATTTTAGTAGCCACTGACTACTTTACTAAATGGATTGAAGCCATCCCCACTAGGAAAGTTCATCACCATGTGGTAATGAAGTTCTTAGCTGAAAAAATTTTCACTAGGTTTGGATGCCCACATAAATTAGTTACAGACAATGCAGCAACCTTCAGGGAAAAATAGTTGGTGGACATGTGCGATTCAATGGGCATTAAGCTGGTTCATTCCACATTGTATTACCCTCAAGGCAATGGTCTAGCAGAATATTTCAACAAGAGCCTAATAAGGATAACCAAGAAGTTGTTAGAGGGCAACAAAATGAATTGGGATTCCAAGTTGAAGTATGCTTTGTGGGCTAACAAGGTGACTGCCAAGAAATCCACAGGGAATTCCCCATTCAAGCTGGTATATGGCACTGAGGCATTATTCCCAATTCAGTTAATCCTCCCCATGGAAAAATTCTTGCAGGAATATCAGAATGAGGAGGATGACATGGCAAGGAGGATTAGTGACCTGGCTAAAGCGCATCAAATCAGAGATTAGTTGGTCAAAAAGTATATAGCACATCAAAAGAGAATTAAGGGAGCCTTTGACAGGAGGGCAAAGATAGACAATTTTCAAGTTGGGGACTTGGTTCTTAAGTGGGATGCACTAAAGGAAAAGAAAGGCAACCATGGGAAGTTTGATGCTCTGTGGACTGGGCCTTTTATTATCACTCAGGTCCAGGGGAACAACACTTTCATGATGCAAAATATGGAAGGAGAGACATTTTTCAATGGCCCAGTTAATGGGGGATTTCTAAAGGTTTATGTTATTTAAGGCCTTTTGAACTTAATGTTGTAAATAGGTTGTTTTATCAATTTTAGTGTAGGCTCACTTAGACTCCATGCCCAACAGAACACTAGGAAATTTTTTTGTTCTAGTTTTTGTAGGAAAGACATTGATCTGTAGTTCTTGAGACCTCACAAGGAGGATCTCATCCCTAGAAGTAGCCAGTGTTAGTTCTGCTATATAACCATGGTTTTAGGGGTCAGGGATAAGCTTGGTTGGTTGGTTATGCTCAAAGGAGATCCCACAACAGTCATTTCTTTCTGTCTTTTGCTCCACTTACTCTCTTTCACCCCTATTGCTTCTGTTTTTCCTCTAAACCCGACATAAACCCCTTTTACTTTAAGCCCCGAGCGCAAAGCCTAAACCCTGATAAAACCCTCCCATATGCCTTCATGCCTTTTTAACCTATCGCCTCATCTCAGCTGTTTATTTTCCCCGCCGATCTAACGGCTCCCGTCACACCCGATATAGCAACCTGCATGACCATTTCTTGACCATCTGATCATCCCCACCAATATCCAACGGCATTTGCTCTCCCAACATCTGTAACTCACTTGAACATTAGCGCGTGATGAGAGTGGTTTCTCTCTCTCATCCGCCACTACGTGTTGGCCTCTAAGTGGGATCGCACGCCCCTGTACTTTACTACTTTATGCTCAAAGGCATCGTGATCAATACTGTTTACCGGCTAACCTATCCGCCTGCCCGTTTAATTACCATGTAGCTTCATCGTCTAACCATCGTTAGATTTGGCTTCCCAAGATCCAATGGCCTAAGATCAATCCACTCCCACCTCATCTGATAACTCTGTAGAACCATCTTCTGTCATCCTTTTCTTCGATCTGATGGTCATTATCTCCACTCATCTAACTCATCAATTCACCCATGCACCCAACGTCCTTTGACCGCTCTGTTCGTCTGAAGGAAGAATATGGTCGACTTTCCATTGCTATTCACTAATAGACCTCAACAACCATGTTTAATAGGTAGTATGGCTCAGGGAAGGAAAGGACATGCATGACCCCATAGCAGCATTTATCAGTTATGGAGCTACACTAATACAAACACTCCAACTGCCTGAGAGGACAACACAGCACCTCAAAGGATCAGATTCACTCACTGAAGCAAGTGAGCATATTCAAAGACTCCATCAAGCAGTTAAATGCAGTTGGTGGTCAATTATGACCCCTCCATACCTAAATGGCCCAAGTTCCCTGTAATGTAAAATCTACAAATACCCAGAAGAAAGATGTAATTAGGGTTAATGGTTGTTCTTTTGATGTAAGGTTCAACTTCTGGACATTGTGGATATTTTGCCACTTGCAGCGTCTCATCTTCATTTTCAGCTAATACAAGCTTCTTTTACTCTTAACCACTCACTTTTCCATTTTCTCTCTGTTCTAAGCTATGCCTAATATGTTGTATTCTTGATCTTTAAGTTTTAGCACTAGAAAGTTGTCATCCTATCTATGTGTTAGATTATTAAATGTATCATTGAATAGGTTATCTAGGTTTCTTTCTATCTACTACCAGAGAGTTGTCATCCTATTTGTGCATTAGTAGAATATATTTACAAGCTTCTTACTGGTTGCAGCTAGCCATCACATGGTCTTCTGCATCTGCTGGTGTGGTCAGTATTCTCCATATTCACCTTATCTCTAAACAGTGAGTGGTTGGTGGTCTAAAGCCTTGTAGTGTGGGGGTGTTCATGCATGTCTGGAGTGAAGCAAAGTAAAAGTGGTTATCTGGCTTGGACAAGCATCATTCATTCCATTCACCCATTGCAACAATAAGTTGAATTTATATGTTACCAGGCATCTCAGAGCTACAACCTAGGAGAGTTTCGTGGATCTCTAACAGGACTTGCTAAAATATTAAACGACATCAGATTCATCACCATGATGAACATGAGCTTCTCCTTCCTAGGGCTTGTTAAACTTACTCGGTCAAATTTGTTCGAAGGATGAGCTTATAGTGCAAGCATATGCTATCCCCTTCAACCATGTGATTAAATAATAATTGGGGTACCTGTCAAGAATGGTGGGGGGAAATTTGGAAATCAATCAGTTATGTCGGCAACTTACTCTTGAACATGACGCTTTCTGCTTCGTGTCAGGATGCGATATCCTCCTTTGTATCGTTGACCTTTTTGGGTTGGGACATTCATTTTTTCCTTCCATTTGATCTCTACCACATCATCATGACCACCGATCCTATAGATCCAAAAGCTGCCAAACTTCTAGTAGTGTTTCCGATATGTTCAATAGTTGTCCTTCTGCAGTTACATTTATGTTCTTTGTATCATCCAAAATCATTTTGCATCCCTTTGTTTGATGTCAATGATGTGGGATACATTATGGCCCTCCTTTGACACGATCACTTCCTGTCGACTTCAGCTCATTATCCACAAAGTTGACCAAGAGACTCCCTTCTGGTACCTTAGAGCTTGCATGCCCTAATGGCAAGTTCTTCACACTTGAAAACAAGTTCACATTATTGGCTTTTAATCAAGTGATTTCACAGGTGTTCTATTTTAGTTCCTCTATTCACATTTCGTGGATTGTGCTTATAGTACCTTGAGGACCACTGTCATTATTGGTGGTTTCTCTCACGCTTGTTAACAATTTACCTCATTAAATGGTAATCAAGTGATTTTCTAGCATGTTCAACGTCAACACATCTATTCACATGTTAGAATTTGTACTTTGATCGAGTCGTGTTGGAGCGCAAGACCCTAGGCTCATATTACAAAAGTGTAGGTTACAAAGCGGTGCGACATGATGATGTTGATATACATGTTTCTTTCAAATGGATGGTTGTGACCATACCATGAGTTATCATATGTGATCCTTCTCATTATTGGATGGTTGTGACCATACCATGGTTTCAATATGATCCTCTTTATTGGCTGGCTACGCCCATACTTTGATCCATCTCCATGATCATTCTCTGGATGGTTGCGTCCATGCCACGATTCATGTATCATTTGATATAGTTTTTAGTTATGTAGTTGTATTTGTACTTACTTATAGGTTTTCCGATGATAGACTCTAGCTTCTTTCACTGATTCATAAAGAATTTCATTCCTCACTCTAGTTTGGCCTTCATGCTTTAGGGGGCATCTGTTACACAACATTTTGTCACTGTCCCTATACTCCCCATTCCTTGATCTTGGAGGACCTCTACAGTGAACCCTACATGCTTTCTATTCATGAAGAAACTCCCATTGTGTCCCTCTTCATGAGTATAACAATTCCCTTTTGCACCATTTCCCACAAATCTTCTATTTTCCCCAGTTTACAAGACCAATGCTAATGACCTATGTCCTCCTCATGCCGATATGCAGGGACTAACACTGTCCCTAGCACTGACCAGAGTGACTGAGCTTTGTTTCAATCATGTTGATCCTCTTTTGGAAAGTTTTTTAAATAAGGAGTCGAAGCTTCCATCTCTAGAAGCTTTGTAACGGAAGTTCAGTAAATGTTTGGGCCAGATGGAGTGGAGGATGTCAGTTTGGGATCCTTTCCCCTATAACGATGGAACTAACTCAAGAGATAAGACCTTCTCCAATGAGAAGAGTAACCATCTCCCAACCATTCATGCTATATAAACCTCCCTTTTTCCCAAGCACAGGCAAGTGTTGTAGTGTTAATGTTGGTGTGCTAGTACTAATTAAGTTTGGAGTAAATAGGAATATATTCATAGTTGTATCTCTCTATTTGTGTGAGGGAGAAGTGTGAATTTGGATTAGTGTGAAACCTAAAGGGAAGAGCCTTAAAACTATCATTGTTGAGGTCATCATGGAATGCTAACGGAAGTGTGTGGGAACCTGGTTTTGTCAGAGGAGAACAACAACGTCAAGGCAATGGCTGTGACCTATTCTTGATTAAATATATATGAAACTATCGATTGATGTCCTACATAATGTATCATATTACATGTTTATGGATTAATGTTTCTTCACTTTTTAAGTAGGTTGAATTACAATTTGTCTATTATCACAGTTGTCATTTGTTGTTGTTTACTTGTTTCAGGTGTTTGAAGAAGGAAACGAGAGATAGATGGAGAAAGAAAACAAGGTCATCACCAAACAGGATAAGTGTACTAAGAGGTATGCCCTCTTAATTGGTTCTAATATAAGGAAATCTTCCATAAAATGTATCGGTTGTGGCTAGACCCATTATCGGGCTAGAGGAATTGTTTGTGTTTGCACTCATATTTTACTTCACCATAGTATTGAAGACATCAAGAAGGTGGGAGATATTATTCACGTAAGTATCACATTATCTTATAATTTTTTAATATTCATGTCATGTAGATTCTCTCTACAAGGAGAGGAATAATCTCATTGGGGCTTCAAATTATCTAGCATGGAAGAAAATGATTAACTTGATACCCATAAACAAAGATGTAACGGTATATGTTACCAAATTACTGAATCTGAGAAAGAAAAGACATAAGAACTAGAAAGCTACAAGAAAGGGGAAATAAAAGCTAAAATGATCATAGTTGAATCAATCAAGGATTCTCTTGTTCCAGTTGTGGTAAACATGAAGACTTCCAACACAATGTATGACAAGCTAGTGAGTTTGTACTTTGTAAGTACAACAGGTCAAAATATATCATTATGAAACAAGCTATACATAATGAAGAAATTGAAGGATTAGGATATCGCATCCTTCCTCATGGGAGTCTCTCAACTAAGAGACTATTTGCAAGGAATTCAAGAACCCATCATTGATTCTTAGGTGACCATATGTGTTACAAATGCTTACAACCATAATGGAGCAACTTTGTAACAAGTGTCTACTCCAAGGTGGATTCAACTCCCTTTGATGAGTTGTAACAAGAAAATCAAGAAGGAAACTCAAGAAGAATTAAAGGACATTTAATATTGAAGAAGGATTGGCTAACTTCTAGGCTCTTTATGGATGATTTTTCTTTTGATGATATGTTTTGCATAAGAATAATAGGATAGAAGAATATGATATCAACATGTTTGGAATTTATATGATTATGTTTCTTAGTAGAGATCATCTAGGATAGAATGTTGACGATTTTGCATAATGTTCATCGAGATATTATCTAACATTATTTTATAGGTTGTCATCTTACTTATGATTCAAGAAGGACCTTTACCTTGGAGAGTCCTCGGGAAAGGCATCATGACAAAAATATTATTTATTCTATGTAATGTGGAAACATGCTAGTAAAGAAGGACGAAGGATTGCAATGGGTCAAGATAAAAACATAGGAATGAATGTTGACTTTGGATAAGATTCATAAAGATTTGATATGCTTAAGTATTTATGACGTTGGAAAAGAATAGAATTTGAAATACTAAAGAATGTATGAAATATTAGGAATTTCTCTAAAATATGTATTGATTAACATCTAGTATGATCTCTAGAAGAATAAAAGTTGTAACTTGGTAATCAAGTTTGATCCTTCAGCACTCTGATGCAAGACAAAAATATCAAGCAGAGATGGATGATGAGTATGTCGATGGAATGAGAAGGTCACCATAGTGAGGTAATTTTGTTTCCTTTTGGTTTGGTTATGTCGGTAAAATACTATTTTTCTACCTAATAGAATGGTGCAAGAATAAATGATGATAGTTAAGGCAAAGTGAATTGTATGAATGAAAATTATTGAGGGAAGCTCAATATATGGCACCTGGCAACTATGAATTCAAGATTTGTTCATCTTGGAAGGTAGCATTGCAAGAAGATAACCTAAAGATCAAGGAAGATCACTTTCATGAGGAAGCCACAACTAGATAGATTTTTGGGAAGGCTCAATACATGGCTTCGTGATTGAAGAAGAAAGTGACGAGCAAGAGAGATGAGCTAGATCATGTCACAAGAAAGAAGTGTGGATATGGTTCCATGATACCTTGAAAGGAAGCATGCTCGATGCAATAGATGTGAAAGAGGGAGCCATGTAGTTATGGAAAATTATTATCGGATACTCTGATGAAGACAAGTAGTGAGGCTTATGGTGTTGGCTTCTATTATTGGAAGGAAGGAATCTCCTCTGGTTTGAGAGGGAACAAAAAGAGTCTTTTGGAACAACAACAGGGATCTATTCTCAATATGAAAGGAGAATAGGGATGTACTTTTTGGTTTGAGAGGGAGAGATATTTGATATGACATGTGCATTATCCTATTCAAGAGATGAAGAGATAATGATAGTGGATTGGATAAGCATATGTGGTTCCCTTAAGGATATATCCTCCAAGAAACAAAAGGGATTGCGTCTCTTTAAGGATGGGATGGTAATCCAATAGAAGAGTGGCTGAAGACAACCGATATTCTTTGAGGACTTAGGTATGGAGATCCAAGATAAGAATAGTCCTAAAATTACATACCTTGTGGACATCTGGATGCAGTATGTACATTAGAGAGGTAGTGCGGTATCACACATAAATCCTCCTAGCATAATTCTCTTGATTAAAGTAAAGCTTGTCTAGTTAGGCCTCATGGACAATGTTGATCATAATGATGATGTTTACAATATATCTTATAAATTTGAATCATCTTGAGAACTCTTCACTTTGAGATATGATTTTGTATTATATGTACAATTATGAATACCTCCCTAGTTAAGAGGGAGTTGAAAAATGTAACTAGTTTTAGTCTTCATAATTGTTGTACTCAATTTCAATATGCATCCTATGTACAAACAAGAAAAATAAGAAAGAAAAATATTATTATTAAAGCACGGGTTTCATGCTCATTATTGATGGTCTTTAGGGTAAAAACATGTTCTTTGTGCTTCTAGGATTTGTTAGGTCTTAGGATTTATTGTCACGAGTCAATGGAGTCAACATCATTATAATACCCTTATGGGAAATTTGTAATTGTAAAAAGAAGTATTTTTTGGTGTAGAAAGTCCTAGAATATCCAAGATTACAAGTCGGCCCAAAGATCCTCAAGTCGGCCTAAAGGATGAAATTTGACCCCTTAAGAAGGGTATAAAAGGAAGCAGTTTGACCTCATTTGAAAACACTCACAATTTTGATCTATCAAGCAAAGAGTTTAATATGTAGTTGGGAAGTTGGGAAAAGGAGAGTGAAATTCTAGGAGAAGCTAGAGGACAAAATCTGTTGTTTTTGGGCTCTATCTCCATCACATGTGTGAAATTCTGGAGTTGTTGGGTTGTAGTAGCAGGCTTAAATTGCAGGTTCAATTTTTTGGTGGATGAAGTACAAAACTTATAGTTGCAAGAAGGAAAATCCCTTATATAAACCTCGTTGAAGTTTGGGAGTTATCTTGCTCTAAGTAGGTCTTGGAAGAAGGTAAAACTAGGGTTTCTTTAGGGGAAGTAGGGTCGAAGTTCCAAGTCAAGTAAGAGTGTTGTAGCTAGTAGATCGAAGTTGTAATGTGTATCAATTTGGTACAGATTCAAGAAGGAGTTGAGGAAGGGCTGGCTTGGTACTGGGAGAAGGACTTGGTCTAAGGATTGTGTCTTTGTATCTTATTTGAAGTATATTCTAATAAGAGAAGAGATTCTAGGTTCCCCCTTGAGGGGTTTTTCCTTGGTTGAGAGCCTATATATGTGCCCTCTTTTTGTTGTTATTTCTTGTTCATATTGTTTGAAAAACCTATCTAACTAAAAGAACATAAAGAAGATAACTAAGATTCACAAGAAAGTATCAAGGATAAAGAAAATAAGTTTAATAAGCCATCAATTTATCATTTTCTAACACTCCTAACGATCCAACCTCGTTCAAGGATGTCATGAAGGGGAACGTTGTCATACCAAATGGACAAAAGCCAAATCTATCAATCCCAAGTCCTTATGTTGATGAATAGATGGAAAAAGTACTAAATGTGTTAGTAAATTAGCTAGAGGTAAGTGGTCTTTTCATCTGTAGCTTCATTGGTTTATGGCATAGGTTAGATGATCTACATTAGTGGGTGTTCACTAATTTGACCAATAAGTGTGATATTTACTTGTTCTTAAAGGGGTTTTTGTGGTACAGTTCGATAATCAAGAAAATATTGAATTGAATTTAAATAAGGGACCATTGTTTTGGGGTAGGGCAAGCCTATTTATTACTCCATGGTTTCTATATTTTGATGCTGCAAGAATGGTGGTTACAAAGATGCTAGTTTGGGTGTGTCTACAAAATATTCCTCTCATTTTTTGGCAACAGTAAGTTTTAGAAGGTATTAGAAACACATTGGGGATATTCTTGAAGATGGATCAAGAAATAATTAAAAAATGTATTTTTACTTCTGTCAAGATTTGTGTAGAGATAGACCTTACTAAAGGTATATCCGAGCACATCCATCTGGCTCATAAATATTTTAAGTGGAACCAAATGTTATATTTTGAACATATGACATTCAGGTGCAAATTTGTCTTCATACAAGGAATTTGAAGAATAGTTATCCATAAGAAAAAAAAGGACACAAAAAAAGACCCCAAAAGTAAAAGGAGTGGTAATTTCTAGATTTGCATCCTTCAGAAGACTAAGATGAAAAAATAAATGAGAATCATTAAAAAAATAGAATCAACAAGGCTCTCAAGTGGAGGAGGGTGAAAAGAAGTAGAATGATCCCACAAGTCATGCTGAGAAAGGCAATGATTTAGCAATGGTCCAGGTTCCATAAAAGAGGCATGAGGAAAAATGTAGAAGTGGAGGGGAAGGTGGAGGAAAATGAACATATACATCTAAGATTTTTGACTCACACATAGAAGTGCCTTTGAATATTTAATGAGAGGAAATACCAATAGTAATTGCCAACTCAAATACTAGGGGTTGGCAAAAAGTTTAAAAGAGGAAAAGTAAAAAAGAGAAACTCGATTTTTCTCGGTAATGTAAATCTATTTTGGGCAATTTTTTGGATGTTATGAGTGTAAACAACTTGTGATTTTATTTTTCTATAATTAAATTACAATTGTTTTCTTTACACGAAAAGAAGAAGAAGAAGAAGCTAACATACAAATTGAAATGGTTTATTTAAATATTGTGTTGAAATGTTTTTGAAAACTATAAGATTTAAACATTTTATTTGCACATTTTGTTACTTCTAATTACTTTATATATTTTTTTAAGTTGATATGAAATTATATCAGCTCATGTGGACATCGAAATATTTTATTTATGACCTAGAGTGAGTTAAATATTTACCACATTGACTTATAATATCAACAACAAATCGAGTGACTATAGTGACATTAGGAATATTAATTTTTTATAATGCTTTTACTGAAAATTAATTCATTTTGGTTATAATTATAGTTAACATTTCTTTCCTATTTAGAATATTTTTTTTTTATTTTAAAATATTCTCATGTCAACTCCATGTTGAAAATAGACAAAATCGGACTCCACCCTGATGCAAGGTTGTAAAATTTGTCATGCCAACTAATGAGTAATATGCTCTAAACATAATTTATAAATCATATTATCAATAATTATTGAATAGAATAACAATTTCGTTAAAACGATTAAATCAAATTTTTATTTCTTTAGTCAATTTGTTAATAAAAGAAATTAGAAATAAAATAGTGTTTAATAACTTATAGTACGAAATTAAATTAGATATCTAAATTTACCTTACTATTTTAATAACCCATTTTTTTTTTAAATAAATTTAATTTTAAAATTTAACAATGTGTATTTTTAATATTTGAACATTCAAATTATGATTCATAAATTGTTATAGATATTTTACTAGATTGTTATATATAGTATATCTATAAAAATAAATTGGAGTCTATCATAGAGTGTTAATTCCTTTTAGATTTCCATATTTGTTATTATTGTTTTGTTGTGTATGCACGCAATAGATAATATGTGAAAAATAGAGAACCATTAAATAAAATCACTCACAAAATACAATGACCACCAAATTATGCTTCGGAAACCATTCTAAGAGAAAAATCGAGTAGAAGGTGAGGATTCTTTGCTCTATTTTGCTTAGAATGGAAATGATGCAAGTGCAAAGGAGAAGAAATTCTCTATGGATTTTCCTATGACCTATCATCTTTGGGCTATTACAAAACACAGTCCCCCTTCTATTATGCTTTCTCTCTATCTACATTTCACTAATACACCCTACTATGGAACAAAATGCAAGGAAATAGAATGAAACTCCTTTTCCTCCCAATGACCCAATTATAGCACAATTTGATAGGTAAAGGGATAAGTTTGACACATTCAACCCTCAACATTTACAACTTAGCCCTTCTAGAATATTCTTCATAGTTCCCAAGTGGATAACCCATTTTACGTGAACAATAGGTGTTTTCATAGCATCCTCTTCAATTATGGTGGTTAATCACTATTGGCCAACTTCTGTAAGACATAACTCTTACATCTGAACCTTGATTATCATGATTATTGCATTGTTGGAAATATCACGATTAATACATTGTTAGAAAGAAATCTAGTGTTGAATAGATTTAATTTGCCTCATGCTAAATTTACCACCAAAAATGACATTTAAGGTCTCAAACTAGTCCCAAAATGTTGCAAATCCAATTCTCCAAACTAGATCTTATTGATAAAATTACTCATGTAAATTGATTCCTTTATCAATATGGATGAAAAAATTATATAGTGATCCAATTTAAATGAATTCATCTATAGTGATAATTAATAATTACAAAAATTATGTAGAGCAAAACAACACTACATAAAATAAATGTTCAATAATGGAGAAGGAAAATAACCAATTTTTACATTTTAAGTATATTAAAAAAGCATAAAATTTACACATTGAAGCAATTGAACAATTTTACAAGGGAACTTATCACGTATTTTGTCTCTCTATCAGATTCTTTCGACTTATCCATTTGGACCTTTACCAAACTGGTGAATGCTCTCCCAAATTAGGATACATATATTTAGCACAAGAAAATGTTCACTGAAGATATTCTTAGTGTGGGAAAGGTATGGTGCTAGAAATTCCATATAAAATAAGAATCATTCATGTGGCTATCCTTACAAAGGCCATACATGGGACAATTTCCAAAACACATCTTTAGCTAAATAAATTCAGTGTGCCTTATGCTTCAACGTAGTCGAATTTGTTTGTGATTTGTTTCTAAATTGTCCCTTTTCAAAAATAGTGTGGGAGAAATTAACTCAGTCATTCCTCATAACTACATCTAGTACGGGGCCAACTTTTGAGGAATCTCTAAAAATGGGTTCTTCGAAAATATCAACAATAAGCACATATAGCTCCATTCATTAGAGAAATTTTCAAGTCAAAAATGGGCGTCATAAGGAATATTATGAAATAATAGTGGAAATAATATTATATTACATCGTCAAATTTTAGAGGGAGAAAAAGAAAAAACTATCTATTTTGTATTTTCAACTTATCTCCCAATGGTTTTACTCAAGTTTCAAGAGAGAGCATTCGTTGGATGCAGAATGTAATTCCTCATCCAAGGAGTACCCATGTTGCATACTTCTGAGGGACCCTTCTACAGAAAAAATGACAAATACATGAAAAACATGCATTGAATATCACTTTATTCTCATCCAATAGACAAAAAAGAAAACTAATAAAGCAATAATTGACTTGTCCCTTACATATTACTTTATTCTCATGAAGTCATCTCATACCAAAACGATAAGGTATGGTTTATGTTTTATAAGGCAAGTTGGTTTTTTTTATCCACATTGAATTTATATTATAAATATTTTTAAATGTTAATATTAATTTATATTAGAATTAAATGAATTACATATCCCCTATATTATTTTTAGGAGTATTGATACTTTCTATCTTATTTCCTTAACATTGTTAATTTTTTTCTTTGGACATTGATTTTATTATTATATACAATATTAAATTATTTATTTTTATCTTTTTTCTTTCTTTCTTTCGATATATAGATCTATATGAAGTTGATATCGACATAAATTAGCTAACATAGAACAATTATTGAAGAATGATCATGGGAGGCATCGCATCTCACATCGTCGACATCAGGATTCTTCTCGTCTCTGAGGATCTTGATGATCATGTTTATAGAGAGCCATTGCTTTAGTGCAAATCTAATCATGCGAGTGATTGCACTAGATTTCCTTTAAAGTTTTTTTTTGCATCTTTCAAGATCTCTAATACCCAAGGCCTTTTTTGATGTGGGAAGGGTGGCATGTTGTCTACGGATCACAAACAAATCACAACCCGAACCTTTTTGCACATACCTAAACCTGTTTTTAATTTACCTCATGTAACCGTGAAAGCGGAGATCCACTTAGCTAATCTAGTGTTTGATGAACAAAACCACTTTGGTCATATATCTACTCTATATCCCCATATATTTGGTAGAGAAACACTATAAAACCATAGATATCTGAGAATTTTTGAGATCTCCATTAAAACTCTAAAGAATATCATTCTCAACATCTTGGAGTTGCGACTATATGTTTGGGTTCGTGCAGGTATGGAACTAGACAAGGATGAAGGGTTTATAGAGTTTCCTCTTCACACTTTTAAATATCTGGATTCATATTGTTAAATTTCGCAGTGGTATTATGGACCTGGACAAAGGAATTTATCCCAAATCTAGTCCAAATCTTAGATCTTGATTCCTCCCACTTTTTTTACTCGAAGGTACATTGTTCATAATATAATTTTGGATTGGGAGGATTTGTTTCAAAGTTTTTTGAAAACCCTAAATGGGAAATTGTTTGTCTTAGAGGTTTGGATTTGGATTTAGTGAAAGATATGAAAAATAAGTTCTAGTATATTTTGGGTATACCAAAAAATCTACACAACTTGATTTATTTAGGAAAATCATTAAAATATGTCAATGAGTTAAAAGCATAAAGCATTAAACATAATTCCATTATTATTATAAATTTGAGGGTATGGGGTGGAGCTCCAGGAATGAGTAGCAAAATTGGACCAACTTCATCTATTAGAACTCCTAAGGGTCCAACCTCATTCAAGGAAGTTGTGAAGGGGAAATCTGCCATACCAAATGGACATAACCCAAATCTATCAATTTGGGGTCCTTACATTGTTGAAGAGATGGAAAAGGTACTAATATGTGAGTAAATTGGCTAGAGGTAAGTGGTCTTTTCACATCCCTCCAAGTTATAGCTCCCATCTATAGTTTTGGTGGTTTCTGGACTAGGTCAAAAGATCTACATTAGTGAGTCTTCACTAATTTTACCAACAAGTATGATATTTACTTATGCTCAAAGGGGTTTTTTGTGGTATAGTTCGATAATGAAGAAGATCTATTTTTTTTTAAATTAGGGACATGGTTTTTGGGTAGCGAGGGCATATTCCTCCATGGATTCCAAACTTTGATGCTACAACAATGGTGGTTAAGAAGATGATAGTTTTGGTGAGACTACACAAACTCCTCTCCCTTTTGGCACCACCAAGTATTAGAAAGTATTGGAAACACATTAGGGATATTTTTTAAGATAGATCAAGAAATAATTGAAAACTGTATTTTTACTTGTGTCGAGATTTGTGTACAGATAGATAGATCACATCCATCTAGATCATAAATATTTTAAATGGACCAAATATTAGACTTTTAAGATATGACATTCAAGTGGCGGATTTGTCTTTATATAGGAAATTTGAAGAATTCTTGTCCACAAGCAAAAAGAAGGACACATAAAAGACCCCAAAAGTAAAAGGGGTGGCAATTTCCATATCTACATTCTTCAGAAGACTAAGACAAAGAATCATAAAATAAACACAGTCAATAAGGCTCTCAAGTGGAGGAGGGTGAAAAGAAGTAGAATGATCCCAAAAGTCACACTAAGAAAGTCATTAAATTAGCAATGATCCAAGTCCTAGAAAAGTAGCATGAAGAAATATGCAATGGTCAAGGGGACAACTGGAGCAAAGCAAACACATACATCTCAGAGTTTCTACTCGAATAGAGAAGTGACACTGAAGATGCAAGGAGAATAAATGAGAATAGTAATTTCCAACTCAAATACAAGGTGTTGGCAAAAAGTTTAGAAGAGGAAAAGTAGAAAAGAGAAACTCAATTTGTTTGGGTAATGTAAATCTGGTTTGGACAATTTTTTGGATGTTATGAGTACAAGCAACTTGTATTTTTATTTTTCTCTAATAAAATTACAGGTTTTTTCTTCGGACTAAAAACAAAAAGTTAGCATAGAACTTCAAATAGTTTATTTACATCCTATGTTGAAATGTTTTTGAAAACTATAAAGTTTCATCATCTTATTCACATTTTTTCACTTCTAATCACTTTATCTTTTTTTTAAGTTGATATGAAATTATATCACCTAATGTGAAGATCGAAATATTTTATCTATAACCTAGAGTGAGTTAAATATTTATCGCATTAGGTTGTAATATCAACAACAAATCAAATGACTATAGTAACGTTAAGATTATTAATTTTTTATAATGACTTTACTTAAAATTAATTCATTTTAGTAATTCATTTTAGTTTTTTATTATAGTTTAATATTTATTTTAAAATATATGTATCAAACTCCATATTAACCAAACGACATACGAATTCACCTCATGGTTGTAATAAGTCATTCAATTCATGCTGGACTAATAATAATATATTCTAAATATAATTTATAATCATATTATCAATAACTAATAAAATAACAATTTCTTAAAACTATTAAACAAACGTTTTCTTTAGGTTGGTATTTTATAATTTTTTATGCTTTAAAATAATATATAAATGTAAAATTAATAAAAATAAGTTATGTGTTTAAGGAAATTTTATTTTTATTTATTAAATACTAATAATATAAATTATTTTATTTAAATTATTCATAGAAAATAATATTTATTTTAATAAAATATTTGAAAAAATGTGAAAAGCTATATACGAATTAAAATTAGATATCATTTTAACTTATTTTTTATTAATCCATCTAAATTTAATTTATCTTTTATAAATAATTTAAATTTAACAAATGTATTTGTAAATGCTTTTTACTTTAAATTTAATGATTAAGTTTACTTAAATTATAATAGTAATTCTTACAAGTAATTGCTTATAATATTTACTAGAGTTTTATTTATAGTATATTTATAAATAAATTAAAATCAGGAAGGGTTAATAATCTTTAGATTTAAATATTTGTTATTATTGTTTTGTTGTATGCATGCAATAGATAATATATGAAAAATAGAAAACTTTTAAATATAATTACTGACAATTTATAAGGATCACAAAGATATCCTTTGGAAACTTTTCCGAGAGAAAACTCAAGTCTAAGGTAAGGTCCCTGTTATGTTTCTATACCAATAGGTTTCATAATTTATGATTGACTTAGTTTATCTCTGAAACATTTACATACCTTTGCTTTCTGCAAATGTTTTCCATATTTGTAAAAAATCAAAAAATTAAAAAAAAATGTAAAGAGGGTATATCCTAAAAGAAAATTAAAGGATAAAAAGAATAAAAAGAAAAGGTCAAAAAAGATGAAAAATGAACCCCAAGAAAAGAAAAAGACCATGAAAGCGTGCAAGTCCAAATGTCACTACTATTTACTTTGGTGAAAAGTAAAAGATTGTGCACAGCTTGTCACTTATGCCACAATCCATGAATGGTCAAATAGTGTAAACTTGATTATTTCATGTTTTCAATTTCTATGTTTATAGATAGAGAACAAAATTTGACCAAACAATGTAATCTTCGCAAATAATTAGATTAGGTAGAGTGGATAAAAGGAGCTCAACTGTTTAATATGAGCCCATGGATGTAATAAGGTTAGTCTTAGATAGATTTCCATTGTAAAAGAAAAGAAAAGTTTGATAAGGGTTGCTAGTTTAAGTGCACCCTAATAAAAAAAGCAAAAATGGTAGGATGTGTAGGTGGTTAAGTAGATGATTGGTTGTAGAATTATGAATGGTTAAGTTAAAAGCTCAAATCATTTGCTTTCATCATTACATTATTTTGGCAAAGGCATGGATGAAAAAGGCATATTTACAAGGTTGCATGATTAATTTCCTCATTCATTTTACCCCTTATTGTAATTAATTTCTCACAAGTAAAAGTTCCAAAAAACCTTAAGTGAAATGGGCTCAGAGCATTTCTCTGACTTCTGGAGCGATCGAACCATCGGCCCAATAACTTATAAGGTCAAAGGTGCTAAAAACCCCTCATCAAAATTCACCGCTTCATCATTTATTCACTTCATCTAAAAACCCCTCTTCCCTAAGCAAATTCACTATTTGCTAAGGAAAAGTAATTACCCCACAAAATACCTTTAGCCTAAGTTATAATGTTTTAATATGAAAAACAAATTAATTTTAAAACACATTATACTTAGCTCACTTTTATTTTTCATCTCATATTAACAGCTGATTTTACTTATGTATTAAATCCCAAAAATCATCCCTTTCTTGTACATTTTATTAAAAACCCCATATGTTAATAATCTCATCCCCGAGGTTTGAAACATAAACCTTAATAATGAAACAATTAAAATAAGGGATTAATTAATCAATTTGCAATTAATAATAACCTAGAACTCCTACCAAATAACGAAGATTAATTAACCAATCTATGGTTAATTAATAAACTGTCCTCGCCCAATCACATCACCCCCGATGTTATTAATTTCCTTAAATCCGCAATTAGTTCCCATCGGGCTCCTCCATTAACTCCTAAGAAAATCCGCACCCTAATAACCGTATGATCTGACCCTTTCAGATCTAATAGTCGACGCTCATATTGGCAGCCTCCAATACTGAACTTTACTCGCCCGATGTGAGTTGTTTCACTATTTTCCCGTCGCTACGTGTCGCCCAATGAATGGCATTGGACAGACCTCTCCCAATATCGCCTAGCGCTCAAAAGCTGTGCGATGAAAACCATTACTGCTTCCACTTACCACCATCACTAAATGAAAAAATGTCCCATCCATTGACTGGTGCCATCTATCCTATCCACCACACCCACCAAACATTTTGACTTTGCGAAGAAAATGAAAACACTCATTATTTTTGTTTTATCAAAACAATAGAACCTCCTATTCTCCATGCACACAGAAGAACGTTTATGTTGTCACCCTGCATTTAAACCATCAACTCCAAGAGGTCGCCAAACTCCCAATTGCCACTGCAAACCAGCACACCCCATCCAAACTACACACCAGTGCCATTCTGTTTCCCATACCACCATAACCAGGTATTTACCCACTTCTACTGGAAAACCCTATGTTTATATTAAACCAGAACTGAAGTTCTTTATAAATTGAGTGTTTTTATCAAGATTTAAATGGTCCAATACTCTGAATACTCCTTGGAACAACCTGGTTCTCCATACAATCCCTCAATTTCCCTCCCAACTGTTGGACATAGATTTTCATTGATGTCAATATGGCAATATTCAAGGAAGGAGATAGAGCCAAAGAAGAGGAGCACACAGAGCCAAGAGGAGCCAAGAAGAGCAGAGGTAGTTAAGAGTTGTACAAAGTTGTTGGTGAATGTTGGTGAAGGCTACTGCAGCTGTTGAACACTGTTGAAAAAATTTGGAGAAAAGTTGTTGAAACACCAATTTCTCCGTGACGACATTATATTTTCAGCACATCAATCGAAGGTAAAGCGAATGGAGGAGGGAAGCCAGAAGGTCGAGTGAGTGTTGAGGAAGCCGAAGCTCAAGTGAGCAAGGAGGAAGCCAAAGAGCCATTGAGTAAGTAGAAATGAATGGACAAAGGCAAAGGCATGAGAATGTATAAAAGAGTAAAAAAAGAGAACTCTTGTTGCGGTTGGTATGGTGAAGAACCAAAGTGTGAGGTAGTAGAAGCAGAAGAGGCTGTAGAGGTACTAGGAGCAACAGAGGCAGGAGAGTAGGAGTGAGACAATCTCAGCTGAATAGTGTGCAGCAACATACCTGTTTATACCAAGGTTGGGTTGGATCCCAAGAGGTTGGAGCCTCAGAACTAAAGTGGACTGAAGTCATTGGGGGTAGGTGCTCCTAAGTGCAGAACCACTACAAAACAGAGTTGGTGCTCTGGAGGTTAGAGCCTCACGAAAGTCCAAGTTGGAGCTTCACAACTATTCACAATCAGATTTATACTTATATTGTATTTATTTCATTGCATTGTTTTTAAAGTTTTAATAAAAGCATTAATTTCAGTTGTTGATTTTTGTGTTCTATGTATACATACGCATATCTATATATGTTGTCGGCAATAACTAGAACAATTAAAAAAATAATAATAAGAAATACTGATTCACCCCCTTCTCAATATTTCCAACAATTGGTATCAGAGCAGGCTTCTTCATACTAGCCTAACAGCTTGAAGAAGGATCTGCAGCCATGATGAGGAATCACAAAGCATCAGGAAGACCTCCTTTGTTCGATGGCACTAACTTTGGTTTTTGGAAGAAAAGAATGACAACTACTTAATGTCCCTTGGACCCGAAGTCTGGCATTTTGTTCAAAATCAATACAAAATGACTACCACTCTTCCAACGGACCAAGATGAGAGGAAAGCCTACATCACAAATGCAAAGGCCATGAACTCCATCACTAGTGGAAAACTCATTCCGAGTTTACAAAAATCATGCACTGTACATCTGCCAAAGAAATGTGGGAGAAGCTAGTTAGCTTGTACGGTGGAGACTTAAAGGTAAAAGAGGCAAAGCTTCAAACTCACTAAAGACAATTTGAAATTTTGAGGATTGAAGACGAAGAAGACATTGCAGCATACCTCCTCCGAGTAGCTAAAGTGGTAAATTCCCTGAAAGGATTGGACGAAAACGTTGAAGAGAGTACCATTATTCAAAAGGTATTAAGGTCTCTTCCAGATAGATTTGACTCTAAAATAAGCACTATAGAAGAAGCAAATGATGTAGATACCCTCAAAATGAATGAACTCCATGGAATTCTCACTGCCTATGAAATGAGGAAAGGTGGCCCAAGCTCCAAAGATGCAGCATTCAAGGCATCAAAGTCAAAGATGAGGAAGGTAATCATGATGAAAGCCAAGAAGCATTATTCATGGCACTCGTAGATGATGATGACTCAGGGTTGGAAGGAAATGTAGATGAACTGTTAATAAGCATCATTGAAGAAAATGAGAAACTACGGAACAAAATCATTTCTCTCAAAGTGGAAAATGAGGAAATAAGAAGGAGAGAAGATCTCTTTGAGGCAAAGCTTAAAGAAAATTAAGAGACTTGTGAAGAATGTGAGGCCGAAATAGTGTCTCTGAGAAAGGAGTTGGAGAAAATTAAAAAGGGTTGTAAAAGCTATCAAATACTTGAGACTATTCTGAAAAATCAAAAACCTCAACATGACAAGTCTGGAATAGGTTTCAAAGGAGAATCCTCAGGCACTAAGAATAGTGTGAAAAGCTATGTCGATGCACTTTCCTGCAATCCAAAAGATGAAAAAATATGTTATCAAAAGTGCATCCCAGACCCCAAGAATGAAGAGAGAAGTACTCCAAAGAAGAATGTGGAGTTGAATCATGGACACTACAGCAAATAGAAAATTGTACTCCACTAAGGGCCCATCGCAAATCCGAAGAACGAGGGAGGAGTAATTCCCAAGATGGAAATCGACTCAAATCATGGTTGCTTCAACAAGTACAAAACCATCTTTCTTGGACACTGCTTTCACTGTAAAAACTTCAGTCATCAAGCCAGACATTGTATGGCTCACAGAAGTGAAGAGACAAATCTAAAGGACTGAATAATCAACTCATATGCCCCCAAAAGGCAGGGAAAAATCAAAACATTCAATCCATTTGATCCCTTGACCAAATTTGATATGATTTGCTATTTCTGCTACAATAATGGACACTATGGACAAGACTGCCCACTCAAAGGAAGAAAGACGAGTAGCAAGAACCCCAACATGGACAAATGCAGCTTGGCTCTATATGCTCAAAATAATGAAAACCAATGGTTTGTAGATAGTGGGTGCTCCAGACACATGATAGGAGACAGAAGGAAGTTTGTCTCACTGAGCAAAAATGAAGTGAATGTGTCCTTTGGAAGCGGATCAGACAGAATTGCAGGAAAAGGAACAGTTACTCTGATCAATGGAAAAGGAAAAGCTCAAGATGCTCTGCTAGTTGATGGACTCAAACACAACCTCCTGAGTGTTAGCCAAATCTGTGATCAAGGACATAAGGTTTTTTTCAGCACCAAAGACTGTGAAATAAGGAACTTTGCCTCAGGGAAAATTGTGGCAAAAGGGGTGAGAACACTAGACAACATTTACATACTAAACAACATTCAAGAAAATAAATGCTACTTGAGTCAAACAAATGAGAGTTGGTTGTGGCACAAGCAACTTGGACATACAAGCTTCGAAAATATGATCAATATCAGCAAGATCAAAGTTGTACAAGACATCCCAAAACTATTCAAACCAAATCAGGGAGTATGTGGTCCTTGTCAACATGGAAAGAAGACCAGAACCAACCACAAGATAAAGGGACACTATACATCGAAGCCCTTGGAGATCATCCATGTTGATGTGTGTGGGCCAACTAGAAATCAAGCACTCCAAGGAGAAAGGTACTTTGTGTTATTTTTTGATGATCATACTAGAATGATGTGGATATATTTCATAAAGTATAAATATGAAACTTTTGAGTGTTTTAAGAATCTAAAAGCCCTTGTAGAAAATGAAAAAGATTCAAAAATTAAGTGCCTCAAAACATACATAGGAAGAGAATTCACATCAAACAAGTTTAGTGAGTTCTATAACATTCATGGAATTAAAAGAGAATTCTCGGCTGCCGGAACACCTCAACAAAATGGGGTAGTTGAAAGAAGAAATCGAACAGTCCAAGAAATGGCAAGAACTATGCTATTAGCAGCAGACTTACAGCCTAGATTCTGGAGAGAATTAGTAGGGACAACTGTCTATACACTGAATCAAACTCAATTAAGACCAAATTTTGAAAAAACTCCTTCTGAGCTATGGAACGAAAGACCTTCTTTGGTAAAGTATTTCAAGATTTTTGAAAGCAAGTGCTTCATAAAAATAAATGATGGTTCACTAGGAAAGTTTGATTCTCGGGTTGATGAAGGGATATTTCTTGGATACTCTACATGGAGCAAGGCTTACAAGTGCTACAATTATCAACTGAAGAAAATAGTGGAAAGAATTGATGTAAAGGTTGATGAAGAACTTCCAGTAAAGGAAATTGAAGAACATGAAGATGATTTTCTCCTTGAAGAAGAAGAACCTAAAGAAGAAGAGATAGATGATGAAGAAGAAGAAGAGAAAAGAGAACCACCTCATATCCCTTCAAAGATGAAGTATGTCGAAAGGTATCATCCAGAAGAACATATCATTAGCGATAGAGATGAAGGTGTGCAGACCCAAAGAAGGATAACAACCTCACCCAAGAGAAAATTCATTGCCCTCCTATCTATGATAGAACTAGAAACATTTGCAGAAGCAAGTAAGGATCCTCATTGGATAAAAGCCATGGAAGAAGAAATGTCCCAAATTGAGAAGAACAAGACATGGGAGCTGGTACCTCGTCCAAAGGACAAAAACATAATAGGAACCAAATGGGTGTTCAAAAATAAAATGAATGAGGAAGGACATGTTATCAGAAACAAGGAAAGACTTGTCTGCAAAGGCTATTCACAAATTGAAGGAATTGACTTTGGAGAGACATTTGCACTAGTGGCCCGTATGGAAGCTATTAGGATGTTCTTATCATTTTATTGCTCAAAAGGATTCAAAATCTATCAAATAGATGTAAAATCAACATTTCTAAATGGGGAACTCAAAGATGAAGTCTACATGGAGCAGCCAGAAGGTTTTGATCTGACAGCACGAAAGGACCTAGTCTGTAAGTTGAAAAAGGCTTTATATGGATTGAAACAAGCTCCTAGAGCTTGGTATGCAAGATTGGGTCACTACCTACAACAAAAAGGCTGCAAAAAGGGAGTGGCTAGAAGTAATCTATACATAAAGACATATCAAGGTAAGTTACTAGCTGCTCTTGTTTATGTCAATGATATGATTTTTTCTAGTAATAATGATGAAATGAGCCATGAATTTTCTGAAAACATGTCAAAAGAGTTTGAGATGTCAATGATAGGTGAGTTGTCCCACTTTGTTAGACTTCAAATATCTCAAACCGGAGCAGGATTGTGTATATCTCAAACCAAATATCTAAAAGACATGCTCAAAAAATATGGAATGGAGGACTGTGCACCCATGAGCACACCTATGACCACAAATTGCAAACTGAGCAAAGATGATGACTCCCCTCTAGTGGATGTAACTCATTACAGGTCAATGATCGGAGCCCTTCTATACTTAACAGCTACACGACCAGACATAATGCAAGCAGTAGGAATGGCGGGAAGATTTCAATCTTCTCCCAAACAATCCCATTTATTAGCTGTAAAAAGAATTCTCTGATAACTGAAGGGAACTTCTGATTTTGGTATTTGGTACCCAAAGAACTCAACACTGACTATAACTGCATACACTAGTGCTGATTGGGCTGGAAGTATAGATGATCAAAAAAGTATTAATGGAAATGCATTCTTCCTAGTAGACTGTTTGGTATCCTGGCTCAGCAAAAAATAGTCATCCATATCATTATCCACAGCCGAAGCGGAGTATATTGATGTAGCAGACTGTTGTACTCAGATACTATTGATGAAGGAAGCTCTAAAAGATCTCGACATATGTAGAGATCAACCAATTACCATCTATTGTGACAACACAAGTGCTATCAGTCTCAGCAAAAATCCAGTGATGCACTCAAGAACCAAACACATACCAATCAAGTATCATTTCCTCTGTGAGCAAGTAGCTGAACAAAACATTTTCCTGGAATATATTAGTACTAAGGAGCAGATAGCTGATATTTTCACAAAACCTCTTCCTATAGAAGCATTCGAACATCCGCGTCAAAAGATGGGGGTTATTTCTTTATCATCACTCAAGTTCATTCATAAAGATGTACCAAAATAGGGGGAGCAGGTTGACAGGGGGAATCTGTATGCATTCCTTTGCCATTGATGTCAAAGGGGGAGAGAGAGCAGAAGAATATTGCCATCAATAACAGAGGGGGAGATTGTTGGACATAGATTGGCATTGATGTCAATATGGCAATATTCAAGGAAGGAGATAGAGCCAAAGAAGAGGAGAAAACAGAGCCAAGAGGAGTAGAGGTAGTTAAGTGTTGTATAAAGTTGTTGGTGAACGCTGGTGAAGGCTGCTGCAGCTATTGAACACTGTTGAAAAAAGTTAGAGAAAAGTTGTTGAAACACAAATTTTTCCATTGCTAAAATACCGGTACTTGAAAAAAGTTGCCAATACACCAATTTCGGTGTTGTTGAAACACCAATTTCGGCGTTGCTGAAACAAAAATTTCTCCGTGATGACATTATATTTTCAGCACATCAATCGAAGGTAAAGAAAATGGAGGGAAGCCAGAAGGTCGAGCGAGTGTTGAGGAAGCCGAAGCTAAAGCAAGCGAAGAGGAAGCCAAAGAGCCATTGAGTGAGTGGAAACAAATGGACAAAGGCAAAGGCATGAGAATGTATAAAACAGTAAAATTAGAGAACTGTTGTTGTGGTTGGTATGGTGAAGAACCAGAGTGTGAGGTAGTAGAAGCAGCAGAGGCTGTAGAGGCAGTAGGACCAATAGAGGCAGGAGAGTAGGAGTGAGACAATCTCAGCTGAATAGTGTGTAGCAGCATACCTGTTTATACCAAGGTTGGGTTGGAGCCCAAGAGGTTGGAGCCTTAGAAATGAACTGGACTAAAGTCATTGGGGGTAGGTGCTCCTAAGTGTAGAACCACTACAAAACAGAGTTGGTGCTCTGGAGGTTGGAGCCTCACTGAAGTCCAAGTTGGAGCTTGGCAACTATTCACAATTAGATTTATACTTATATTGTATTTATTTCATTGCACTATTTTTGAGTTTTAACAAAAGCATTAGTTTCAGTTGTTGATTTATGTGTTATGTGTATACATACACATATCTATATATGTTGTTGGCAATCACTAGAACAATTAAAATAATAATAATAATAAGAAGAAGAAATACTGATTCACCCCCCTCTCAGTATTTCCAACACCGAAGTCCTTGAATACATAAGAACCAAGGATGGAAGCTCCTATCACCCTGAATGTCATGCCACTCACTACTCCCTATAGGGATTTGGACCACATTCCCTTGGCTGACAGAGATTTTCAAATAAAGGACCTTACTTTTGATGAAACCCCCTTGAAGTTATATTGTAAGTACCGGGACAATTATCTGAACCATGCTGATAAAATAGGTCTTTGGGAATCAAACCTACCTAAGCATCAATTTCCCACTATCCATATTTTCCTAGATATTATCCACCAATGCCATGCAAACTATTACCCTAATATGAGATTTGTAATGACCCGAGACAAGAAAATCGTATTTACCATTACAACCGAATCCATAAATCAGATGTTATAGTTGCAGCCAGGTCAACACCTCACTCCCCTTTCCATTGCCTATTTACATGAAAAATCTTCAAAGTTGTCCAGTTTCGAAATTACCCAAATCTGTCAGACTTGCATTGAAGAAAAATAAAGGCCAAAAAACCCCCCTCCTTACATGTCATGCTTCTTTATTAATCTGGGAAAGGATATCATCACCATGATTGCTTTCATTTTGGGTTTTACCACTAATGAGTATGTAGATGAGATGACCTTAGCCTACATGTCTATTTTTACCCCTGGTCAACCTCATGCAGCCAAATTTGACTATGCTACATTCATTGCAAATAAGATGCATGACCAATTCATGATATTAGAGAACGAGAGAGTATTTAAATATTCTTCACTCTTGTACCATATTTTTCTCTACTACCAAACTGATAAATTCCCTTTCTCTGTCCAAAATCTTGATACTAAGGGGAATCCTAGGTCTATTATCTTCTGGACCTCAATTTTCCACTATTCTAGCTCTTCTCCTCATCCTTACACAGATTTCATTGACTTATTTGTACGTCCAGTAACTAATATGTTATTCGGAAATCCTCCTCCCAGGATTAGTGTAGACATTAAAAGATTTCTTCAGTTATCCAAGCAGTACAAGGTTGGGGATTGGTACTTGTACCATAACCATATCAAGATCAAAATTTATGGGTGTGAGCTGTCTCCCTATAAACTACCCAAATATTTCCCCATCCGATTATTTGCTCTGGAGTACTATAGGTAAATGATCAATTCTGATGAAATCCACTTTGTAAAGACTAAGAAGAAAGCTCAGTTAAGGATGAAGGATCACCTAGGCCCCTTTATTTGCAACAACAGAAGAGCAGGGCATGTGGCATAGGAAATCCTTAAGAGATTGAGATTAAAAAAGAGCTTCATTAGGTTGTATGACCCTCATAGCTTCATCTGTGACAGAAGGAAAAAGCATAAGCTATCCCCCTACATCCACCATAGGATCCCAGAGATGGAGCAATATGCAAGTCAGTCTGAATGGGTGGAAGGAAATCTAATAGACTTGGATAGCACACAAGTTGAAGTTGACAATGTATGGGTAGATTTGGAAAGGAAGATTGATGAAAATTCCTTTGTATAGGTGCCAGGAGAGACTTCATCACCAAAGCAGTCAGAAGAACCCAGCACTCAACCATCAGAGCATCAAGATACATCATACCAAATAGGACATTCAGGACAACAAGAAGAGTCAGAGCATCCCGAAATTTCAAAGGAGTTAGCTCAACCTCAACAAATCATGAGCAACCCTACCATTTTACAAACTCCTCTCAATGAGGAAAGGAATCCTAAAAGAGATCGGGCGAGGCCAATCCTTCCAGTAGGCCTACTAATCAAACCTTTGCTAAAAGGAAAAGGTTGAATCCCTATGCTGAAGAAGAGTTCATTGAGGAGACCATAGGCAACACAGTGGCATAAAGGACAGACAGCGGGCAAACTGTCCCAACGGGTGAGACCCCATCTACTTCACATATGAAAGTATTGGAAAGACAACATAGCATAGAGGTATTTTCCTTCAGGGATTCCTCCGAATAAAGCATGGATATCAAGGGTAAGTATAAAGAAATAAAGCGAGGAATGAGAAATTGAAAGCACAAACTTATGCCCATTACCTCAAAATGGCCCTAACCAACCGGACCAGACCTATGTTAGCCTTTGACATAAAGGAATGGAAAATGTAGATGAGTTTCCTCAAACCCACTATACAGCAGCAAAAATCCATGGCATATTACTTTAAAACTGATTTTGAAGTATTGGCAAAGGATATTCATCCTAATGACCAAATAGAACTGCATAAGTAGACCGGTGAAATGGTTTACTCTACTTTAACTAGCAAATTCGTTGCAACCCATCAACTGAAAAATTCATTGCATAACGCCTCTGCACAGATGCAATTAGAAAAAGCTTCCTCTCATGCTAAAGACACCAGAATAAAAGCTTTAGAAGATCTGATAATAGAATTGGGACATGATCCCAAAGATTTGATGGCAGTTGAACTGTTAATTAAGAAGAAGAATGATGACATTGCTGCCTTGAAAAAGTAGCTTAATATCCCTCCACTCCACCATTCTCAAACTACAAAAGTTATAGAAAGAAAAAAGGAGGAAGAACTTATGGACCTGGTCCTAAGACTAAATGACCAGCCAAAGGAAACTGAGGACGAATTGGAAAAAGCAATATAGTCTAAGCAAAGTGAGTCGACCACTTCTTAGATTATTATTCCCACAGTTTCTACAACTGTGCCTTCCACTCTAGCAACTGCATTGGCACCAACGCTTCCACCAGTCGCAGCACTGCCAGTAACAGGGACCACTTCGACTATAGGTACACTAACTAGCACAGAGTCAACATCAGAAAAGACAGATGAAATGATCAAAGCCATGGAAAAAATGAGCATCCAGGAAATTGAGTTGAAGAGACTTAAAGAACAAATGTCAAGCTTAGAAACCAATTATGAGCTTGCATAGATTCATAACAAAAAAGAAGAAAGGAAAAACAAAACGATGGAAGAAAGAATCAAAGTCCTAGAAAAGGACTTAACATTAGAAAAACCTTTGAGAGATATTAAAGATATCTTATGGACCAATATCATTGATTCCACCAATGATATTTGGCCTTCTATCCAAATCATTTTTGAACAAACTGAACTAGTTAAAATAGCTACGAAGGCCATATAGAAAACCAGAGAAGAATTGGGAGAGAAACCTAAAGAGGCAACCCAATTGATTAACTTTCTGAATAGAAGAAATAGGCACCAACTAGAGCAATTGGAAATTGAGGATAGAATTGCCATCGTCCTGGAAATTAAGAAAGTTCTTACAAAAAGAACTTGATACTTAATTTGGAAAAAATATGTCAAAGTATTCAGGAGGACATATATGATTTTATGTTAAATATGGCATTCTAAGAGACAAAGGCCTTCCAAGCCCACTGGTCATAAATGACAAGTTAATGGCTCATGACGATTACATTGAGAAACTGCACAAACAAGGCAGAAGCTAAACCAACTCTTCTATAGCAAAAGTACTACCTACAGGAAAGGTGCTATATGATGGTTTAGAAAATCTTTTTTATATTGAACATGAAGTGAAACACCTGTTCGGGCTCCAACCCAATTTTGCTAAGTACACTAAAGCTGATGAAGTGTACAAGTATAAAATATTTACTAAGGTAAGGTCTGGTAACACAGCAAAGAGTATCAACAGGTGAAAGTAAGAAGAAGATCCAGCACACAATTACAAAAGAATATGCAAGAGGCAAATCCGAGTTCCAACATCGAGCTTGTTCATAAATAAAGGGACAACAACAATCTGTTTTCCATTTGTCTCTATCTTTATGTAAAAGATATTTTGTATTTCTTATAATAAATCTCATATGGTTATGAGATATTTTTGTGTAAATTTTTGTATAAATACTTCAGAAATTGAAGTCATTATTGTGGATTCGAAGACATTTCTGGTATACATTGCATATCAAGCTAGAGAGCTGTTGTGATCAAGTCTGGGTTGGCTGCTGGATCATGAAATAAAGTTAAGGACATTTCACAGGATTCTTGTGCACGATGGAAACCAAATAAGTATTATCTCTTCATGTTATTATTGTTTTCTCATCATGTTATAAATATTCACATGTTTTCTTTATAAAATCTGAATAGCAAACAAAGAAAAAATTTTCAGAATTAGCTTTAAGCTCTCTGCTTTGACATGTTTACATTCTCACTATTTTCTACTAAATTACCTTGGTTTAGGAAATCTTAGTTGCTCCCCTACTTCGGTAGTTTTTCCCTTAGGGCAAAAGTGAAGGATTCTTAATTTCCCTTTACCACTGACCTCCCTCTATTTCCTCATCCTGATCCTGGTTTAAGGATTTTTCATTACCCTTCTACCATGACTAGGTTTACCTCATCCATTTCAACCCACAGATTTTCTTTCTGTTGTACTAGCTTGCCCTATGAATTCTTCCTTTAGAAATTGATCTGATCCGTTTTAGCTACTCTTTGTTTGACTCCATATCCCAATGGACTAAAGGCTTGCTCTACCCATCTGTTCCTAGAATTCCACCACCCAATCAAAATCAAAACACACTTAAACTTTTATAACTAGCCTAATATCCTAGCAAACAAATCTAAATCATAAAGAGAGAGCCCTCTATGGACATAGGTTGGCTAGAACCTGAGTCTAAAAGGTTGGTTTGTAGTTACCTTGGATCCTTTCCTTCTTCCCAATAACTTCTAAGGAAAATCTGAGTGATAACAGTTCCTTTGCTCTATTTTGTCTAGAATGGAAATGCAAGTGCAAAGGATAAACTTTTTTCTATGGAATTTCCTATGACTTGTCTTTGGGCTATTACAAAACATGATCCCCTCTATTATGCTCTCTCTCTCTATCCACATTTAGCTATTATGCTCTATTATGGAACAAATGCAAGGAAATATAATAAATCTACTTTTCCTCCCAATGGCTTAATTATAGCATAGGAAAATATGGATTAAGTTTAACCCATTCAACTGTTAACATGAGTTATAACTTAGCCCTTCTAGAATATTCTTCATAGTTCCCAGGTGGCTAACCCATTTTCAATGAATAATAGGGGTTGTCATGGCATCCTTTCAATTATGGCGTTCAATCAGGATATGTCAACTTCTATGAGACATAACTCTTAAATTTGAACTTTCATTATCATGATTATTGCATTGTTGGAAATATCATGATTATTTCATTGTTAGAAAGACCTTCTAGCCTTGAATAACCTCAAGGTTCCCCATGCTAAATTTACTACCAAAAATGACATTTAATACCTCAAGTTAGTCCCAAAGGTTGCAAATCCAAATTCTCCAAACTAGATCCTATTGATAAAATTGTTCGTGTTAATTGAAACCTTCTTCAAGATGGATGAAAAAATTATATAGTGATCTAATTTGAATCAATTCACTTACAATGATAGTTAATAATTACAAAAAGTATGTAGAGTGAAACAAAACTACATAAAATAAAAGTCCATAATGGAGAAGGAAAAAAAGCCATTTTTTACTTTTTTATGTATATTAAGAAAACAATAAAATTAACCAATCCAAGCAATTGAACAATTTTACAAGGGAATTTCCCACTTCTTTGGCCTCATTATCAGATTCTTTGGACTTATCCATTTGGGCATTTAGAAAAATTAGCCATTTGGGCATTTAAAAAAATTGATGAATAATCTTCCAAATTGGAACAAGTCTTTGTAGCCCAACAAAATGTTCACAGAAAATATCCTTAGTGGGAAAAAAGTATGGTGCTAGAAATTCCCTACAAAATAAGAATCATACATGTGGCTATCCTTACAAAGGCCACAAATGGACAATTTCACAAAAATATCTTTAGCCTAACCAAGTTAATGTGCCTTATGCTTCAAGGTAGTCAAATTTGTTTGAGATCTATTTCTAAATTCCCTTTTCAAAACTAGTGTGGGAGAAGTTAGGTGGTTCATTGGTCATAGTTACATTTGGTAGGGGGCAAATTTTGAGGAATCTCTAAAAATGGGTTCTCTAGAAATATCAACAAGAAGCACATATATCTCCATTTCCCATCATTGGGGGTATTTAGCTAGACTGAAATAAATTCATCTTTGAAAATGGAAATGCATCCATGGTAAAAACTAATGTCAATAACCTTGAAATTATGCACCAATTCAATGTCTTTAAAATATTAGATCCAAAAACAAAGCCTCCTCTTATTCAAATCCAAACATCAATTTATTAGGGATACTTTGATAAAGAAGCTCAAAGAATTTCTTAAAAAAGTGAGTGGTGTTAAAATATGTTGTTCAGTTTCTCATCATATCTCTTTTAATACTATGAGAGGCCACAAACAACTTAGTTGAACTTATTTTTTTAATGTTTTAAACAATGGATATAGAGATTCTCTTCTTATTATAAATTGTTTGAATGAGAATAAAGTACGTCAGAATATACAATTCTTTTTGTAAATGCTTTTAAATTTTTCTTACATTTTTTTAACAATGTTATAGGGATCTCAAAAAGTGGTCCATGGACAAAGGCTTATGGAAAACTATAACAAATAAAAAAGACATCCAATATGAACATCTTTACGTACTGTGGTTCTAGCTAGATATTTTTTATTGACATCAAAAAATAATGTTATAGGGATCTCAAAAAAGTGGACCATGGACAAAGGCTTATGGAAAACTATAACAAATAAAAAAGACATCCAATATGAACATCTTTATGTACCATGGTTCTTTTTATTGACATCAAAAAGTGGTTTTAGCTAGATATTTTTTTATTAACATCAAAAAGTGCTCCAGAAATAGACATAAGGCTTGGAAAATTATAACAAATGAAAAAGACATCCAATATGAACATCTTCATGTACCATGGTTCTAGCTACATATTTTTTTATTGACATCAAAAAGTGGTTCAGAAGTAGACAAAAGCTTATGGAAAATTATAGCGAATCAAAAAAATCCAATATGAACATCTTTACGTACCATGGTTCTAGCTAGATCTTTTTTATTAATATCTATTTTGCAATTATAATTTTTTAATATATATTCCTGATATTTCTTTTATAAAATTATAAAATTTATTTTTTCAAACCAATAAATACTTTTTTAAATAAGTCCAAATATTTTATATATAATCTAACCCTCGACTAAAATTATAGATTTTTTCCCCTCGCAATTTTTTTTTTTTGAAAAAAGGGGATTATATATTATATATCCAGTAACGGATGTCAACTAAAGATCAAATTTTGCACACACTTTTTCACTGCTATGCCACATATTTCCATGTTCATCCTCGTAAATGAAAGTTTATTTTAGGTTTTTATTGCAATAATTAATGTGAATAGCAATAAGGGTAGGAATTTGATTTATGTTTTTATTGCAATAATTAATGTGAATAGAAGTAAGGGTAGGAATTTTAAAATTCATTGTTCATCAAAATCTTTGAGCGAGTTTAAAAGCGATTTTAAAAGAATAAAGTTGATGGATGAGAAGAATTTTTAATTGTATTTGATAAGAAAATTATTTTGTAATAAATAATTTATTTATTATAATTTTATTGTTTATTGGAATATAATTAGTATATATTTATTTTAATTTAAAATTTATTAGTGTAAAATTGAAATTTGAAAAAAACATTGCATATATATTTGGTTTTTTTTTTCTTTTTTAATATATATATATATATTTGTGTTTATCCACTTTTAATCTAGATTTTGTTTAAGATCCACACAAACTATATAATATATATATATACTATGAAGGAACTAACTAACTATATATAGTATGAAAAGAATTGTACATATTATTTATATATATATATAGTATGAAAGGAACTAACTAACTATATATAGTATGAAAGGAATCTCACATTTCCATTTTGAACAATACACTAATAAAATGAATAATCATAACATTTTTTTATTTTCAATTGGTTCATACTATATATACATATTTATTTTCAATTGTTTTGACATTACAATTTTCTCTATATATTAAAGTGTGCATTGATATATTTTATTTATTAATTCCATTAAATATCATTTTATTTTCATGCCTGAAAAAGGAAAAAAAACTAATAAATTAATAATTAACCTAGTATATTGAATAACCTTATTTTCATCTAGCTAACCAAAGAAACCAATAAATCAATAATTAACTTATACATTTAATATAAACTTAAAGTTAATCTTATGTGATGGACCAGAAACCCCATAATTGAGTTATACCAATAACTGACTTATGCATGATGGCATATACTTAATAATTGACTGATGAATGATGCTACATAATGAAAACAGTTTTATCCACTTTCTCTCACCTAAATGGAATATCTCGTCATGGATGAAGTCATCTCATACCAAAGGCATGCGGATTCTCTTTATCCCTATATAAGGCATGCGGATTCTCAGACGGAGCAGCAGAGGAAAGAAGGAAATTATTAAATAGTTGTTGAAATTCACAGAAGAAAGAATGTATCAGCAGCAGCAGCCCTCCTTTTGGACGACCGGACTCTGCGGCTGCACTCAAGATTACAGAAGCTGTATCTATATATATATATACATATATATACTTTCTGCATTATGATTATTATTATATTCATGTCTCTTTTCTGCATAATGTCATTATATTCAGAGAATCGCAATACTCATATGCATAAGTTATTGCAGGTTGCCTCACATGCTTTTGCCCATGCATAGCCTTTGGCCAGATCGCGGAAATAGCCGACAGTGGTACTACCTGTAAGTAAGATAAAGAAAGCAAAGCGAAAAAATTTATATCATTTTTATGTTTCACAAGACCCAAACCTTTCCCTCCTATTTTCTTTCTCTTATTTGGTGATGTTTGCAGCCTGTGTTGTGAGCGGACTTATGTGCTATTTGCTGGCGCATCTGCCCTACATCTCCCCCATTTATACCTGTTTCTACCGTAAGAAGTTGCGGGCCAAGTTTAATTTGCCAGAGAAGCCTTGTGCAGATTGCCTTGTTCACTGTTGTTGTCTGTTCTGTGCTCTGTGCCAGGAATACAGAGAATTCAAGAACAGAGGCCTTGATCCAGCTCTGGGTAATGTGTATATATATATATATATGAATCAGTTCATCTGTTTGCTGTAGAAGCTGCCTCCTGTAATGTTATTGATCTAGGACTTGCAGGTTTTGATTATTTGTGGTATGTTCAATACGCAGGGTGGGCGGTATGTATGGAAAAGCAACGATCAGGGCAGGCAGGGATTGCCATGCAACCTCCTATGGGTCAAGCCATGGGCAAATGACAGTATTTTGTTGTATGTTAAACTGATAGGTTGTTAATATTTGGTGGGAGATACATACTTCTAGATGTTAGGGAGTGATGAAGTGTTTGAGAGTTCATTAGGCTAGAAGTAGAAGTAGCTATGGTGATCAATTTCATAAGCATCCCATCTTGTTTCCCTGTGAGTGTGCGTCGTGTTATTTATGTTCAAAATATTCATACTGGGAAATAAATAGGGCACACTAGAGGACTCTTAGTGGCTATAAGGTGATGTGCTTATTCTATGCAAAATGCAATATAAATTACTTTTGTGTTGTGTGATATCACTCACTTTGAGTATCTGAACAATGCATTGAGGAAACTCTAAAGTGAATTACTTAATGCTTTTACTCAATGTTCGTGTATTTTTTTGTTTTTTATTGAATATATAAATAGATGCAGTATTTTAATATTTTTTTGAAATATTCTCAGTGCTTAATGTTTATAAAATAAAATTTAAGATTCCAACCAATTTCTATAAAATTTCATATAATTATAAGATTTCAGACCACGGGAAAAAAAAAATTCCAATAATATTTTGATGATCATGATGCTTTGATGATCTTCAACAACAATGATGTTTTGCAACCATGTGAATCCACGGTTGATGTGAGATTGCTGTGTAAAGTTCATGGAATGTATGAGTGTTGCAATGTCAAAGATGTAAGATACCCATCGCCATTCTACTCCCAAACCATATGTACGTGGCTTACCTCGCTTCTTTGCAAGAGTGGGGGCACAAAAACCCTACTCTCCCATCGATCACTCTTAGTCATATCTTCGCCTTATACACCGACAGTCCTCCCCAATGCTTGTTTTTAGAAGATAGTAATTTGAATATAACTGCTTAGGTTAGAGTGTAATAATTAAGAAAAATAATTGAAAATATTTTTAAATTTGATAAAGTTATTTGCTTAACTCTCACTTTTATTTATAAAATTCAAATATTTTAAAAAATTATATTTAAATAAAAATATCCAAAATAACTCTAATGAAATTAGATTCAAATTAATGGACACAAATTTCTTTTATTTAATTCGTGGAAAGGAAAACATATAATAGAAACAAGTGCAATTATTCAATCACAAATGAACACAATATTTTCACTGGGGAACCAAACTGGGAAAATCCCCTCCCCTATTTGTATTATATCAGATGGGAAAATTGATCTATTATAATGTAACCTTCAATCCTTGAAGCTCAACCTACACTACAATACTGATCTCTTCCTCCTAAGTCTACTCTGGCAAATATCTCTTGAGTCTACTCTCGCAAATACTTAGCCAAATATAAGCCTCCTGCTCCTCCTATTTCCTCGCACAATTCTTGAGGAAATTAGCTCCTAAAGAATAGGAAAAGCTCCAATTTTCTTGCGTGATTCCCAATAGAAAAGCCTCACCTTCTACATGCAAACATTGTACACTCAATAGTATGCAATAATAAATACAATTATGCCTTTTCCCTACACTCAACAAGGCAATTTGAATTGCATGCATGACTAGGGTTATGTTTAGTAAATTGACTAATTAACTAAGAGATCAATGAGTTAACAACAGTTACAACTACTCAACTAAACTCATCATGATTCTATTCATGACTAGAGCTCAGATAATTGAGTTTCACTAAATATAACTCCACTCGCTTCCTAGATCTTAGCAATCAGCTCATGCACAACTCTACTTCTTGCCCACAAACATGAATTGATTGACTTAACTAAGTGACTTGGCCATGTCACTCTTGTTAACTGCAACTCAAGTCATCTTGCTAATGTGGAAATTCGAATTTCTCCATTTGACTACACCACAATTCAAATGAAACCTTCTCTTGCTACAATTTAACACTCCCTCTTAGCAAGAAAAGGGTTTTGCACAACCCCAATCCTGCTCCTCCTGAGGAATGTATTGTAATCCAACTAAAACTCCCTCTCAATTTTGTTGTTGCTACTGCAACAAATGCAACTGAGAAGCATCAATCATATTGAATCAACTATGTCTCTAAGCTGCAACTGTCTCTTGAGTCTCTGATTGCTACCAACCTATACAACTGTCACTCAAGATTTGACAGCATCAACTGACACTGATCCTTCTTCTACTTAATATTGTGGGCCCCTGTAGCAAGGTAATGATCCATGAGAAGAGTATATTGCAACTATTTCTTTTCCCTTATGGACCCTGCCCAAATCTTTGCAACTTTGGGGTGAGGATCTACATTGCCCCACCTCACTCCTAGAGGTATAGTTGCATGCATGGAAGAATCTATGCTTGTAGAGGTTTTTAACTCAAGAATAATTTTTTTTTACTTGTCAAGTAGCAACATGTTTTAGATGAGTTTTCCCCTTACTAAACACCACATCATATCCACTTTACTCAAGTACAATTACAGAAACTGGAATTTTCTTCAAGCTAGGCACATAAACTACCTTCTTTAGGTGAAGATGAGAACATGAACCCCTCTTAAAGGTGATAGTGCCAATCCCTTTGGTACTCTATCTACCATCATATCCAAGCTCTATGCGTAATTGTATGTCCTTCTCCTCTAGGTTGTTGAAGAACTCCTTATTTCATGTCATATGATATGAAGCACCAGAGTCTAGGTACCACTTGCTCCCTCTTATAGTGCTTGCAATGCATGAAATCAGGGTGAAATCCAACTTAAGTTGTGATGTGATAGCATCTCCTCCTGGTGCTGTTGCAGGATCCCTACTATATTTCTTTTGTGTACACTTGGTTGCATAGTGTCCATGCTCATGTCAGTGAAAGCATTTAATTTTACCAAGGTATTTTTTCTTGTCATGGTTCTAACTAGATTCTACGTTGCGTTGGGAATTCTTACCTTTGGTATTCTTTTCTTTTCCAACTGGAGAACATTCTTCTTACTCATAAAATCTGGATGAGACTCCATCTCTAGTGTTTCTTCTAATATCCTCCTACACCAAGTCATACCAAAGTCTCTCCCAATTTGGGAGCTTGTCACTTCCATTAACTAAATCCTCATAGTTGTTCTGGGAATTCAAAAGGCCAAGGACTGCTAAGCACATAAGCTCAGATGATGACACATTTTCTCCAACTCCTCCAAATTGATCTCTCACCTAAGTGAATATGGATGGATATTAAACAATAGTTTCATTTTTACCCATTCAAATGTTCTTGAGCTTATCTATCAATGTCAATTTCCTCGCATCACTATTTCTTTGGAATAGATATGTGAGAGTTTTCCACATTGCAAATGGAGTCTCCTTTCCTTGCAAATTCGAAACCACATCATCGTTGGCTAGCTCCAAGATATTCCTCCTTGTTTTTAATGTGTCTTCCTTCCATTAAGCCAATTGTTGTGCATATGATAATTCTAGTTTTGGAATATCAGTTTGTGTGTACCCAATACTCCATTTTCATCCAACAAAACTTCCATCTTGTCTTTCCAAGAAAAAAAATTGAGGTGCCCTCCAATGCATGCTCGATCCTGAATCCATTGAAAGACATTGTTCCTACACTGAAGAAAATTCCCGCACAACAAATCTCTTATTCAAAATTTCTCTGAAAGATAATTAGGAACTTGGTTTCTATGTAGTTTTCAATAGATATGATACCTAGTAAAAATAACTTGAAATTTGCAGATGCTAATGAAATCAAGCTGAAATAAATAGACACAAATTTCTTCTACTCAAACTACAGATAGGAAAACATGCAATAGACACACATGTAATCATTCAATTACAATGAACAAAATTTTTTACTAGGGAACACAGCCAGGAAAAACCCCTACTCTATTTTTATTATATTAGATGAGAAAAATTATCTATTACAATCAAAAGTTCAATCCTTGAAGCTCAACCTGCACTACAATATTGATCTCTTACTCCTTAGTCTACTCTCACAAATACTTAGCCAAATCTAGGCCTCCTGCTCCTTCTATTTCCTTGTGCACTTCTTGAGGATATTAACTCCTAAAGAATAGGAAAAGCTCCTATTTACTTATGAAATTCCCTCTTAGAAAATTATATATTACAGAGCAATGGAACACATAAAATATTGCAGAAACAAAAACACAGAAAATGCATAAAACAAGAGAGATGCAGATATACATGGTTCATCCAATTTGGGCTACGTCCATGGAGAAACAGTTAATCCTTCCTTTTATACTATCCAACAAAATGAAGAGATACAACCTACAATAGGTCCATTGTAATTTCCTCTTTTCTCTCACATAATCTCCTCTCTCTTTCTTGCTAAGAATACACATCTACATAGTTGTAATACAATTCCCTCATATATAGAGAGGGACTTCCTTCTAGGGAAAAAAACCCTAAATCAAACATAAATTCTACCATCAGACCATCCACCTAATGAACAACTCAGATTGTCTACAAAATTACAATATTTAACAAGGAAATTTTAAATATATTTTTAGCTTTGGGGGCGTTGTCGTCGTTCCCAATTGAAACCCCATGGAGGCAAACAAATGGGTAGTGTTTCCACCTCATTATGAACTGGGGTCCAATGTGGCGATATCTCTTAATAAAAAAAAGATAATCAAACTCCACACTGAACATTCCCAATAGAAAAGCCTCACCTGCTACATGCAAACATTGTACACTCACTAGTATTCAATAATAAATACAATTATGCCTTTTCCCTCTACTCAAATGGCCAATTTGAATTACATGCATGACTACTAATATTTTTAGTAAATTGCCTAGTTAGCTGAGAGATCAGTGAGTGAAAAATAGTTACAACTACTCAACTGAACTCATATTGGCTCTATTCATGACTAGAGCTCAAATATTTTAGTTTCACTAACTACAACAACACTAGATTGCTAGATATTAGAAATCAACTCATGCACAACTCTAATTCTTGCCCACAAACTTGAATTGGCTGACTTAACTAAGTGACTTGGCCATGTTACTCTTGCTAACTGAAACTCAAGTCATCCTGCTAATGTGGAAATTATAAATTCTCCATTTGACTAAGGCACAAGTCAAATGATGTCTTCTTGCTACAATTTAACACTTTAATTGTAAAGTTTATAAATTTCTAGTACAAAATTGTTATTTTAATGTTTAAATATTTTTTTTGGAAAAGTTCCCAAAACATGATAAAAATGTGTAATCAATGATATGCAATATTGATTTATCAGTCCCCATCACATGGCATGGCCATAATATTTATTATTGTAGTTGATAAGCCATAGCCTTTTCCATTTCACCCATTGTTGGATCTAGTCAAATTTGTCCACCCAAGAAATGAGAGGAACATGTAGAGAAATGATGGTTTGCTGACCGGTGACTTGCAAAAAAATACACTGGTGAATATTACATGAGTCCCTTTGTAATAATGAATTATAAATACATGGCTTGATCAAAACTATTATGCCAAGTAAATTCATGCATATAATGACAACCAAAACAATGATAGGTGATTTTCCTTAGTCATGCAATATCACTTGTTACATATTTTTGACTGCTAGCCTCATGCACATAAATAATTTATTGCATGAACGACTAAGGTAACCTATCAAATGTGTCATTTGTCCTCTCACCTCTATTAGGGTGCGCCTATATTTTTAGTCAAGACGACTTCTCTTCCTCCAACTACCAAACCTCTATTTAAACTAGACATTGCAAACCTCGGGGTAAGCTTCCCATGTTGTATAGACATCCCATAAAAAGCTCCTTGGGATCAAATCCTTAACAATTTATCATCTTCCATTTTCAGTGTTTTCTTACTCTTCTTGACTCAATTTTGGTCATTGTGAATTCCATACCATCTAAGTGTAGTGAGTTTTGGATTCTAATCCACCCCACCACAATGCTTAAAACCCTTTTTGTCACACTTTGAGTGTGTATCATCCCTTTTTGATAATAGATTATAATTAAATGTTCGCAACATGGAAGTTGTTAATGATGCATAGAAATTTGTTTGAATGTGCCTATACAGGCTTGGTTTGGCTAATGGAGCCATCTCTTTATATGTTATGAGGCTTTTTGTCTAGATCAAAGAAGAACTGACCCTATTACCAAAGAGCCCATGCCTTTATTCATAAAGAGATCCCAATATTTATACCCTGATTTAAAGTTTTGCAACGATTTATCATTCAATCAGGTTGCATTTACAGTAATAGGAAATGACAAAAAGTAGAGAAAACCTTCTATTATGTTTAGGATAAAAAACATTGGGATTTATGACTTCTCCTTCAAACAATTTAAGCATCAAGAATGGAATAGATTTTGCATCAAATTTTTACAGAAATCCCTATCACATGCACTAAAAGTCATCGCCTAACATTCATCACTATTTTAATGAAACCTTCAAACTGTCATAGATGTCAGTAGGGATCCATTACTGGGGCCAGGATCTAGGGTTTAGGGTTTAGAAGCAAATGAAAAGTTGGAGTTTAACAAAATCTCAAAGATGAGTATGATTAGTATACTTGGCTCTGACAATTGGTGTGGTTTTGACTTTTATGTTGAAATTTTTGTGGAGTATTTTGAAATTTATTTAGGAATTTCGGAAAGCATCTGAAGGATCTAAAAAGAGGCATATTTTTCCATACTCACTCTAAAAATCCCTATTATGCTTTTTCTTTTGAGCTATAAGAAACCCAATCCAAGAATTGGTAGACCTAATATGGTAACTATAATTCTCGTTGGTCATAAGACAAGTAAGAAAAGCACCAGCATGTTGGACTGAGTTGGTAAAAGGTAGAGCCAACCTTTAGTGGAGTATTTCTTGGAGTTAGTTGGGTAAACGTTTTCATCTAGGAAAGTGACTATGGGAGCACCAGTTACAGTGAGTTGTAAGCTCACAAGTCCTACCCACTGAATCTTTCCTAAAGTGAGTGACTGAGTATGTTTTGAAGATGGACAACCAACAAAAAATTCCTAGTCATGCCGAGTATTCGAGGAACATTCTTTCCAGTGTTGCTTTCCTTTTGATTCCTAATTATAAATATATTGGGGATTAAATCTATTCAAATAGGACATTCATATAACATAGGATCTTTTAAGTGACCAGATATAGACTAACCCATTTTTCACCTCGTAGAAGGGTCGATCTTTGTTGGCCGGATAAATCATTCTTGCAGACAAGACCGATCTCCCTAGTATCAGTCGATATCTAGCAACAAGAAAAACAAGCAAACCTACTTTTCTCTAAACATGTTTTGATTCATAAATAAAAGCTAGGAGGTGTAACATACCCTACCTGAAATCCAATGCTAGTTCGTGGCAGCGTTGTTCCAACAGCTCCAAAGAGTTTCCTTTCAACAACCTATAAACACAAACAAGCACACATCAAAGAACACCTGCATAGCTAAAATAAAAAAACATATTCATTATGAAGATCAAGGAGCTCATAAAATAAACCATTAGAGATAGCTCATTGAGAAAAATAGACTTGATTGTATTAACTTCTGAATAAAAGAACTTTACAACCTTGGTGCCTTGATGTTGTACAAGCTCTTTCCAGGGTCCAGCAGGAATCTCCTCTACTTTGACAAGCCTCACTCTCCCCCAAATGAGATCAAAAGGTATGTGATTTTTCCTCTTAAAATCTCAATTAGGAGGACTAAGTTCCAACAGCATTTACCCTAAAAAATATTCATCTTTCAACCTCCCAAGTAATCAGCCCAAAGCTTCATTTTATAGTGCAAGGGAAGGAGGTTACAGGTCCACCATTGAAGGGAAAGAGTCCTCCTTCAAGGGGATAAGCTCCTCACATCAAGGGTTTAGCTCCTTAAGGAATGGGATGCATGCACCCTCAAGGAGCGAACTTGCCAGCGCAAGATTCCCTCTAGAAGCTTCCAGAATTGACTCAAAGTGAGTTTTTAAGAATAAACTTGCATCTTTTTTACTTTTACAGGGGTTCGCACCCATAATGCAGATACAGAGCGGTTAGGTGTGCAGGGGACATGACCAGTGGGTGCGGTACCACAGGTAATGCTAAGAGAAAGTGTGAAACCATAGCTTTAGAGATTTTTAGGGACTTTCTCTCATTTTCAAAGCTTGATATGCGGAGCTGAGGTTTAAGACTTGCAAAGGAGGTATGCATGAGTGGTGATAGTCTCATATTGATTACAGAAAACCATGGTGAAATTTTTTCCTGTAACAGATTGCCCCCTAAAGTGCAAAGTCTGTAATAGATGAGGATGGTTTTATCATCTAAGAAGAGTGAAGTACTTTATCATGTCAAGGATCTTCCTGTGGATACCCCGGTTGGAACTTGTAAAAATATTCAATGCAATATATATATATATATATATATATATATATATATATAATATATATATATATATATATATATAATATATATATATATATTATATATATATATATATATATATATATATATATATATATATATATATATACATACATATATGAACATATCATCGCTGAGGTAGGAATTCCCATACTCAGATCAAAACTGACTAGAAAACTATCTAAACCTCTCTGATATAGGAATGATTTTGTAGTACATCACAAGTATAGACATATGAGGACACAGTATGGATGCAACCATATGTTTATGAATAGTACACTATATAATGAATAACAAAATTCCTCGCAGCCTGGATGGTGGAAATTAGATCCAGGGTCTTCATTTCTGCTTCCCGAACTAGTACGATTCTATCCATGTGAATGAATGTGTCGAAGTCGAACATGGTAGAAACCACTTGATTACCAGTCAATGACGTAAGTTGTTAATAAGCGCGAGAGGAACCACCAGTGATGTCAATGGCCCTCAAAGTACTCAGTACAATCCATGAAATGTGAATGAATGAGTCGATGTCGAACACGTCACAGAATCCTTTGATCGAAGGTCAATGATGCAACCTGTCGTCAAAGGCGAGAACCCTGCCATTGAGGCATGCAGATTCCAAGGTACTGACAATTTCTGGATCATCTTTCTAGATAATGAGTTGGAGTCGATAGAAAGCGATCTGTTGTAGGCAAGCTCGCAACACGAAATCATAGATCAAGATTTGAAGAAATGTATTTGGCAAGGATTAACTTAAGGATGGTCAAGATGGATGACATATATTTTACAAATGAATGGTTTATTTGAACTGACCTCTTGAACACATAACGACATTGAAGATGGTTTGGTGACAATTGACCCAAAGCTAATACCCAGAAACCGATTGAAGACTTTCAATATGGTTTGATTAACTGTTAGGCAAAGGATTTCCCAACCCAAGTGAATGAAAAGTGTCATTTTCAAGAGTGGTTAACTGCTTTCAAAAGACAAAGTATAACAATCAGGTTCATTTTTCTCTCTTTTCCCCCACCATTTCTAGAAAGTACCTCTTTATTTTTGACAAGCTTGAGGAGGATAACATTTTCTTGGTTATGAGCTCATCCTTCAGATGAGTCCAACTTAGTTTAAATTCGAACCCTAAGAAGGATTGCTTCGTTCCTGTTCGAAATTGAATAGGTCCTTTACTATTAAATTTTAATGAGTCCAGTATATTAGGAGAAACTCAGTGTTTTTCAATTTTAGGGAGTCAGAAGAGAAACTTAAGAAAACTCCATGGTAGTCCTTTTTCATAAATTTGTGTCTCCCAAGCCCTAAAAAGTATAAAATAATACTTGAGAGAACCGCTTGACCATTACGATCAAGGAGTACTTTTCATAATTAGTGCCTTCAATCTGAAAAAGTAAAAAAGCAATCAAAAACACGTCATTTTATTACCAATATCGAACTTGAAACGACAAAAGTTCGACAATCTTTTCATGTTTATACGGTCATAAAAGAGTTGTAAGTGGACCGTATTTTTAATTCCATTTTAACGAGTTTAAAAAGAAAAACTCGACAATCTTTTCATATTTTACGAGAGTTAGAAAAGAGCGCAAAGAGGACTTGTTCTAGAGGAACGAGTGGTATAAAGGGTAGCAACTGGTTTTGGCAATGGTGGAACTGCTCAAAACATGTAATGTTCAAGAGGCTGGCTAACAAAACCACTCATAACTATGGTCCCTCATGAAAGGAAAAACAACCAAGTGAAAGCATATGATCAGCCAAAGAGATGGTGACGATGGAATGAAAACAACCAAGGCTCATCTAACAAAATGTAGCAGATAAAGATGGCAATCACAAGATGTAAAATGGGTATGATTTCATTTTTACACAAGCTTGAACCGAAGAGAACTTTGCTTGGATTCAGTTTCATGTTTATACAAGCTTGAAATGAAAAACTATGCTTGTTATAAGTTCGCATGCCCCCAGCATAACGATGCAAAGCGAGGTACATGCCCCCCAAGCTTCATTGCATTCATCCAAGTGGATGAAATGAAGGTTTACTTTCAAGACGTGACTCGAAAAATGAGTTGTTTCATTTTTGAAGAGGTTGACACAAGAAAAGAACTATCCTCAAAATCCTTGTTTCATGTTTGAAACATGCTTGACACAAGACAAGGAACTATGCTCTAAAATCCTTGATCCATTTGTTAACGAGCTTGACTCAAGACAATGAACTATGCTCCAAAATCCTTGATTCATTTTTTAACGAGCTTGACTCAAGACAAGGGACTCTGCTCTAAAATCCTTGATTCATTCGTTAACGAGCTTGACTCAAGACAAGGAACTATGATCTAAAATCCTTGATTCATTTTTTAACGAGCTTGACACAAGATAAGGAACTACACTCATGACATCCAGTTTCATTTTCTAAAGAGGTTGAGACAGGAACAAACTATCCTCAGGACCTAGTTTCTACAATCTACCTATATAACCTATCCTTGTTTCATTTTTTAACGAGATTGACACAAGACAAGGAACTATGCTCAAGAATCCTTGTTTCATTTTTTAACGAGCTTGACACATGATAAGGAACTATGCTCATCGACTCCTTGTTTCATTTTTTAACAAGCTTGACACAAGACAAGGAACTATGCTCTAAAAACCTTGTTTCATTTTTTTAACGAGCTTGACACAAGACAAGGAACTATGCTCCAGAATTTTGCATGCCCCCAGCGTAACGATGCAAAGTGAGGTGCATAACTATGCTCAAGACTCCTTGTTTCATTTTTTAACGAGCTTGACACAAGACAAGGAACTATGCTCATAGACTCCTTGTTTCATTTTTTAACGAGCTTGACACAAGACAAGGAACTATGCTCTAAAAACCTTGTTTCATTTTTTTAACGAGCTTGACACAAGACAAGGAACTATGCTCCAGAAGTTCGAATGCCCCTAGCATAACGATGCCAATTTGTTAAGCAGATAAATCATTCTTGTGAACAAGACCGATCTCCCTAGTATCAATTGATATCTAGCAACAAGCAGGACAAGCAAATCTACTTTTCTCTAAACATATTTTGATTCATTAATGAAAACTAAGAGGTGTTTTATAGACCCTAACTTAAGTCCAACACTAGTTTGTGGTAGCTTTGCCCCAACAGCTTCAAAGAGTTTCCTTTTAATGACCTGCAAACACAAACAAGCACACGTCAAAGAACACCTGCATAGCTAATATAATAAATCATGTTCATCATAGTGATCAAGGAGTCTATGAAATAAACCATTAAAGACAGCTTATTGAGAAAAATAAACTTGCTTGTATTAACTTTGAGAAAGAAGAACTTTACAATCTTGGTGCCCTAATGCTGTACAAGCTCTTCCCAGGGTCCAAGATGGAATCTCCTCTACTTTGAAAAGACTCACTCTCTCCCAAATGAGATCAAAAGGTATGTGATCTTTCCTCTCAAAAGCTCAATTAGGAAGACTAAGTTCTAGCAGCATATACCCTAAAAAATATTCATGTTTCAACCTCCCAAGTAACCAGCCCAAAGCTTCATTTTATAGTGCAAGGGAAGGAGGTTGCAGGTCCACCACTGAAGGGATAGAGTCCTCCTTCAAGGGGATAAGCTCCTCACATCAAGGGGTTATCTCCTTAAGGAATGGGATGCATGCACCCTCAAGGAGCGAACTTGCGAGCACAAGATTCCCTCTAGAAGCTTCCAGAATTCACTCAAAGTGAGTTTTTAAGAATAAATTGCGCCTTTTTAACTTTTACAGGGGTTCACACCTATAAATGCAGATACAGAGCGGTCAGGTGCGCAGGGGACATGACCAATGGGTGCAGTACCACAGGTAATGCTAAGAGAAAGTGTGAAACCAGAGTTTTAGAGATTTGACTTTCTCTCATTTTCAAAGCTTGATATGCATAGCTGAGGTTTAAGACTTGCAAAGGAGGTATGTATGAGTGATGATAGACTCATATTGATTATAGAAAGTCATGGTGACAATTTTTCATGTAACAGATTGCCCCCTAAAGTGCGAAGTCTGTAATAGATGAGGATGGTTTTATCATCTAAGAAGAGTGAAGTACTTTATCATTTCAAGGATCTTCCTATGGATACCCCGGTCGGAACCTGTAAAAACATTCAATGCAATATATATATATATATAGTATATATATATATATATATATATATATATATATATATATATATATATATATGAACATATCATCGCTGAGGTAGGCATTCCCATACTCAGATCAAAACTGACTAGAAAACTATCTAAACTGCTCTGATACAGGAATGATTTTGTAATACATCACAAGTATAGACATATGTGGACACAGTATGGATGCAACCATCTGTTTGTGAATAGTACACTGTATAATGAATAATAAAATTGCTCGCAATCTGGATGGTGGAAACTAGATCCAAGGTCTTCATTTTTGCTTCCCGAACTAGTACGATTCTATCCATGTGAATGAATGTGTCAAATTCGAACAAGGTAGAAACCACTTGATTACCAGTCAATGATGTAAACTATTAGCAAGTGTGAGAGGAACCACCAGTAATGTCAATGGCCCTCAAAGTACTCAGTACAATCCATGAAATGTGAATGAATGAGTCAATGTCGAACACGTCACAGAATCCTTTGATCGAAGGTCAATGATGCAACCTATCATCAAAGGCGAGAAACCTGCCATTGAGGCATGCAGATTCCAAGGTACTGACGATTTATAGATCATCTTTCTAGTTAATGAGTTGGAGTCGATAGAAAGCGATCCATTGTAGGCAAGCCCACAACATGAAATCGTAGATCAAGATTTGAAGAAATATATTTGGTGAGGACTAACTCAGGGATGGTCAAGATGGATGATAGATATTTTGCAAATGAATGGTTTATTTGAACTAACCTCTTGAACACGTAACAGCACTGCAGATGGTTTGGTGACAATTGGCCCAAAGCTAATACTCAGAAATCGGCTAAAGACTTTCAATATGGTTTGATTAATTGTTAGGCAAAGGATTTACCAACCCAGGCGAACAAAAAGTGTCATGTTCAAGAGTGATTGAATGCTTTTCTAAAACACAAAGTACAACAAACAGGTTCATTTTTCTCTCTTTTCCCCCACCATTTCTGGCAAGTACCTCTTTATTTTTTACAAGCTTGAGGAGGATAACATTTGCTTGGTTATAAGCTCATCCTTCAAATGAGTCCAACTTAGTTTAAGATTCGAACCCTAAGAAGGAGTGGTCCGTTCCTGTTTGAAATTGAACAGGTCCTTTAATGTTAAATTTTAACAAGTCTAGTATAGGAGAAACTCGGTGTTTTTCAATTTTAGGGAGTTAGAAGAAAAACTTCAGAAAACTCCATGGTTGTCCTTTTTCATAAATTTGTGTCTCCCAAGTTTGAAAAAGTATAAAATAATACTTGAGAGAACCGTTTGACCATTACGATCAAGGAGTACTTTTCATAATTAGTGCCTTCATTTAGAAAAAGTAAAAAAGTGATCAAAAACATGTCGTTTTATTACCAATATCAAACTTGAAATAACAAAAGTCTGGCAATCTTTTCATGTTTATATGGTCAGAAAAGAGCTGTAAGTTCACCGTCTTTTTAATTCCATTTTAACTCGTTTAAAAAGAAAAACTCGGCAATCTTTTCATATTTTACGATTTAGAAAAGTGCGTAAAGAGGACTCGTCCTAGAGGAACGAGTGGTATAAATGGTAGCAACTGGTTTCGGGAATGGTGGAACTACTCAAAACATGTAATGGTCAAGAGGCTGGCTAACAAAACCACTCATAACTATGGTCCCTCAGGAAAGGAAAAACAACCAAGTGAAAGCATATGATCAGGCAAAGATATGGTGGCGATGGAATGAAAACAACCAAGGCTCATCTAACAAAATGTAGCAGATAAAGGTAGGAATCACAAGATGTAAAATGGGTATGAGTTCATTTTTACACAAGCTTGAATCAAAGAGAACTTTGCTTGGATTCAGTTTCATGTTTATACAAGCTTGAAACGAAAAACTATGCTTGTTATAAGTTCACATGCCCCCAGCATAACGATGCAAAAAGAGGTACATGCCCCCCAAGCTTCATTGCATTCAACCAAGTGGATGAAATGAAGGTTTACTTTCAAGACCTGACTCGAAAAGGGAGTTGTTTCATTTTTGAAGAGGTTGACACAAGAAAATAACTATCCTCAAAATCCTTGTTTCATGTTTGAAACGAGCTTGACACAAGACAAGGAACTATGCTCTAAAATCCTTGATTCATTTGTTAACGAGCTTGACTCAATACAAGGAACTATGCTCCAAAATCCTTGATTCATTTTTTAACGAGATTGACTCAAGACAAGGAACTATGCTCTAAAATCCTTGATTCATTTGTTAACGAGCTTGACTCAAGAAAAGGAACTATGCTCTAAAATCCTTGATTCATTTTTTAACGAGCTTGATACAAGACAAGGAACTATGCTCATGACATCCAGTTTCATTTTTTAAAGAGGTTGAGACAAGAACAAACTATCCTTGCGACCTAGTTTCTACAATCTACCTATATAACCTATCCTTGTTTCATTTTTTAACGAGCTTGACACAAGACAAGGAACTATGCTCAAGAGTCCTTGTTTCATTTTTTAACGAGCCTGACACAAGCCAAGGAACTATGCTCATAGACTCCTTGTTTCATTTTTTAACGAGCTTGACACAAGACAAGGAACTATGCTCTAAAAAGCTTGTTTCATTTTTTTAACGAGCTTGACACAAGACAAGGAACTATGCTCCAGAAGTTTGCATGCCCCCATCATAACGATGTAAAGTGAGGTACATGCCCCCCAAGCTTCATTGCATTCAACCAGGTGGATGAAATGAAGGTTTACTTTCAAGACTCAACTCGAAAAGGGAGTTGTTTAATTTTTTAATGAGGTTGACACAAGAAAAGAACTATCCTCATACCGGATTCATTTTTTAACGAGGTTGACTCAGTAACAGGAACTTTCCTCTAAACTCCTTGTTTCATATTTTAACAAGCTTGACACAAGACAAGGAACTATGCTCATGACAACCAGTTTCATTTGTTAACAAGGTTGAGACAGGAAGAAACTATCCTTGAAATCCTACTCTCTACTATCTACCTATATAACCTATCCTTGTTTCATTTTTTAACGAGCTTGACACAAGATAAGGAACTATGCTCAAGACTACTCTCTAAAATCTACCTATATAACCTATCCTTGTTTCATTTTTTAATGAGATTGACACAAGACAAGGAACTATGCTCAAGACTCCTTGTTTCATTTTTTAATGAGCTTGACACAAGACAAGGAACTATGCTCATGACTACTCTCTACAATCTACCTAAATAACCTACCCTTGTTTCATTTTTTAACGAGCTTGACACAAGACAAGGAACTATGCTCATGATTCCTTGTTTCATTTTTTAATGAGCTTGACACAAGACAAGGAACTATGCTCATGACTTCCAGTTTCATTTTTTAACAAGGTTGACACAGGAAGAAACTATCCTTGTGTCTACTGATTATGGTTTCCAACTGGAAGAAAGACATGTCAATGGACACACCTTGATCATGGCTTCCAAGAGGTCTTAATCAGAAGGAAGAATAGTTCTCTGGAAGGAACACATGTCAAGGGACTCAAGAGGGATAAGAACATCATGTTCAAGAAATCCCATAGAGTTTTCCATGTCAATTACCAGATCTAAATCAAAGGAATATGAGCAAACAGTGAGAGGCTCACTTACATCGGTAACTGAAAACATGGGACTAGTTGCCACATAATTAACCCGTGGTAGGTAGATACCACTTTAGAATCGGGAACATTTAGGGGTGTCATATTAATGGTAGTTGAAACAAGACTAGGGAACGAAAGCCGGTCTACAGTCACAATATTTCCATTGTGAGGGAAAGACATCACACGAAAGAGTGTCGATACGACAACTTTCATTGCATAAACATAGTCGCGCCCAAGGAGTAAACTGAAATCCAAGGGACCTCGAACTACCATAATATCAATATAGACAGTTTTACCTTCCAAGGTAATAGAAAACTTAGGAAGGATCCCTAAAGGTTCACTAATGGTTCTGTTAAAAGATTTCAGATTCTGTGTAATAGGCACAAGCTGAGGGGAACCCAAAGCTTTCCAAGCAGTTGAGGATAAAATACTAACAGAAGCACCTTCATCTACTCGTGTGCAGTGTATGTCCCTACCACCAACCTTGACAATGATTTGGAAAGGGATGGAGGAAGGAAGACGAGGTTTTGTCAGTCTATTCCAATCAAAGGAAAAGACCTCAGTACTTGGAGGGGGTTCCGTAGAAACAGGTGAAATGCCCCCCGGCATAGAAGAATCTGATGTAACAAGAAGAACCTGAGCGGTATGAATTTCACTCTCTAAAGGGAGAGTGGGATCGATCGAATGTGAAATTGAATCGACCACCTGATCAACTAATGGATCATCAAACTAAGTGATATGAGTTTCACTCTCCAATGGAAGAGTGGGATCGACTATACTTGAAATTAGATCAATCACTCCGTCAGTTGACGGTAGGTTGGGAGAAAGTTTATGGTAACCAGTTGGAAATTCTTGTCGTGGAACAGTAGGGATTTCCAACAATTTTGAGGCTTCATCCATGTGAGGGGAAATGTGAGTTTGATGACTCCCTTTGCATAACTTACAAGGAAACCTAACTTTACCCTTTTTCCCAGGAACCTAACTATCCCTGGTTGATGGATCAATGGAAAGTTGATGAGATTTTTCTGACCATACTTCCAAAACCTTTGGAATACCAGGACAATTGATAAGGAAGTGGTCACCCTTACAAAGCCTACAAGGGTATTTGGGTTTACAATGCATGTTGGAGGTTTCCTCAACACAACTAACATTTACAGCCATGGTTGGTTGGTTGACTTCTTTCTTATCTTGCTTCTTCTTCTTCTTCTTCCCTTTCTTCTTCTTCTTAGCCACCTAGTTACTAGCATCAAGGCTTTTACTAAGTGAAGAGGAAGAAATGGAGGAAGAAATATTAGGTGAAGAAGGTAAAGGGTCAACAAAAGGTTGGTGATGTTGAGATGGTGAACTCTGGTGAGGTGAAGCATTCGGTTGAGGTGAAACAATTAGAGTATTTGGGGCCAACGAAGTTGAAAATAACCATATCGATAAACCTATTGTAATTCCGGGTAATGACAAAGTAGCCATATAAGGAGGATCAACATTTCCAAAGCAAGGAAAAGTACTAGGATTGTCGTTAAGAGGGGTTCCTTGGTTGGTAAATTCCGAAACAGTTGCCATTATATTCAACTTCAATGAATTTTATTAACAATTTAAAACTAAGATTAACAATTCACAATTCACACCTAACAATTAAAATTCACAATTCACACCTATGGTCTCTAAAAGTAAAAACAAAAAAATTAACACGTGCTATCAAATCTAGGAGTCAAACCACACACAAACAGTATTTTTCTGTACCGAAAACACTAGTTGGTGATGAAATCCGACCTCGCATAATTCAATACAGAAATGGTGATTGGAACAACTACCCCGACAACCTGCTTAATGAAACATACTGGCACAAGTTTCTCCACAAAACTGTCTCGAGTGAAGATAACCCCCCAAAGAGTCCAAGTGAGTCTAGTCGACGTCTGCTCTAGGTACAGTGGGATCTTCCCTCCACCATCACCTCAGGAAAGAATCCTAAATATTATGGCCACTAAGGTTACCAACAGAAACAAAAATACCTGGGGGAATAGTCTATGATCCGATACACACGCAAGGGCAGAGTAATAAGCTCAATCCCATTGAAGGCTCCTTGACATAATCCAAGTTTTACAAACAAGTGACCCCAAGCTCCCCGACAATGGTCAATCCGAGGTTTACCGTTTTTAATACGTGAATATATTCTATCGTTCCTAATGAGGAAGGATTGATTACCTCACTGGTTCAGATATGATCTCGTGCTTCTCCTTTAAGAGGAGCTTTCCCAGAGCATAGATGTAACAATTGGATTTTCTTCCTACCGCAAGATCGACTACTTGTTTGTTTTACTGTCTTGGAGAGTTAACTAAAACCTATTCCAAGACACTAGCCTAAGCTATGTTGGTGATAAGAGCCCTAGAAACAAAAAAGATTGCTAGATGGATTTCAATTAAGCGCTATGTTATTTAAGCTGTTATTACTCAAAAGGGTAAATGGATATGAAACCAATGGTGTTATGACCCGACCCAAAACTGAATGCAGTCGAATATGATAATGTAATCTTTTCAATTCGATGAATCCTAACTAAAGTAAGGAGAGAGTTTCCATTCACTTCCAACAATGCAAAAAATTGATCACTAAGAGAAAATATAACAAATTCTCTAATGCACTAATTTCATCAAGAAAAACTAATGCAAATCAATTCCAAAACAGTTTGTTTTGTTTTGTTTTGTTTTTGTGTTTAAAACAAGCATAAAAATATGTAAATTCAAATCAAAGAAAATTGATCTAAATCTACAATTGATTTTCCAGAATGTAAACTATGCAATTGGAATCTATGCACAATTCACTTAAAAAGTATGCAAATGTAATCTATGCACATTTTTCATTCATATTCTAAAAATGAGAATTCTAATTATGCAAATGTGATCTATGCAAGAGAATTCTCAAACACAAGATGATTCTAATGTAATCTAAGAACCAATCAAGTGCAAGTCAA
>APFE031463927.1:0-51304 GCA_000404065.3 Pinus taeda
ATAGATAATTTCGAGACTTGAAGAACAACCCAGACAGTCAGATCTACAGATCTGAACATGCGCCGAAGAGATCTCCATCCATCAGTAGATTCACCTTATTTAGATCTAGACATCTCTCATAACCCATCACTAGAACTTTAGATCTAGCTTCTTAAGATATTCAACCCAAAAGCACATCTAAGCCAAATGATCTCCTCTTCTTTATATAGGCAAGCTCTTCCTTAAATCAAGGATCATGGGGTTCAATAATAATAATAAAATAATCAATACCACGGACCAAAACCATGATAACCCAATACTGTTGGCTAAATACCATGAGAAAACCCCATGTGTGGGCGCTTAAATGCCTTGGAATGTGTGCACTGGGGGTACGCACCCCATGAACTGGGTAGCTGCGGATATGTACGCACTTTATGTAACACTGGCCTGCGTGCACGCACCTTATGTAAGGTGTACCTGCGTACCTCTTATTTTCTCCAATATTTGATAGCTGATCTTCAATCTCTGCCACTGTCCTGTTGTACACAAGCTCTGCTACTGTCCTGTTGTATAGTGATCCATCACCTGAATAGGTTGCCATCAAGGACAACACTTTTAGCCATAATGCCAACAATCTCCCCCTTTGGACTTGATGGCAAAGCTTACTTGTGAACTGTCAGCTGATCCCCTTTTTTGGTAACTCATGCACTCTATCACATCTGATATATCTTCTGAATGTATACAAGTGAGATGATCTTCTATGAGAGGGTTGCCATCAAGTACAACACATGCATCATAATGCCAACATGTTGGATGTCTATGCTCTGCCAATGGGGAAGCTCGTAATGGTTGCTTGGCTTGTGGAGGTGGTGCAGTCCATAGTGGCAGGGTTCAGGCAGAGGTAGGTGAAGGAGTTATGGATGAAGGTGAGCTAGCTCACGAGGTGGGGCCTGTGGCTGAGGACCTGGGAGGGGCTCCTTCTTTGTCTTCGCTTGCGGGCCAGATTTAGGCCCTGTCTGTGCTCCTTTAATATCTTCACCACCAACAACATGATCTGAATGAGGGTTTGAACATCTTGTCATGCTTACAAGAACCTCCCACTCTAAAGCTTAAACAAACATGATCTAGCTTATGTTGACAATTGCAGAATTATGTACTTGAAATAGGTGTATGTGTTTGTTTGTTTTCATCTGTTTAAGTGCTTTAACTTGATTTGTTTCAACTGATATTAAACATATATATCAGACATATAATTCAAAAAATAAACATCACACATAACAGCAAATTTAATAAGGATTTCACCCTGATCTCGTGGGTTACGTCTCCGTGAGCTCTTGTCAACTTGACTTGGCTCTTTGGGATTATGGCTTGAATTCTTTTACAAGTTCCACACTCAACTCCAGAAGGTTACTGACTGAACCTATGGGCTTAGAAAAACCATATACATCCATGTCATGGCTGTCCTCTTTGTGCAAGCAGATCTAGGCTCCCTTGGACTTGATTCCTTCAGAAGGTGCACTGAGCTTTCATGAGCTTCTTAATGGCACAAAATCCTTTAGAATGCTTCAAATGTCTCTGAAACCTCTACTACTATCTCCAACACATATCTGACATCAACAAATGACTATTCATTTGCTCAAAACGAGCACTGCATCCCCGATCTAGACCTTCCTCCACGGTTGGCTCTAGGCTGCCTAAAACTTCCCTTCAGCATCTCGGCCTTTAGAAGTCTCAAAATTCTTTTGAAAACACCTTCATTGGATTCAAAAGGTTCATTATATTCAAGAACAACCGTTTGTTTGCTCATAATGGATACTGGTAACTCCTGTAACAGCCTCCAATTCTTCGTGGCCCTCAGCTCCAAAATCTCCCTAGATGAAAATCTCATTGAAGATGGCTTCTTCAGCTTCTCTGGACTATTCCAATGGATTCAGAAGGCCAAAATTAGTCTAGGTAGACTCTTCTTTCACTCCCTTGGGTCGAAAATTGCATCTTTAGTGCATTTACTCAGCCTCTCCTAGGAATCCTCCACCAAAACTAGCTAACTCCACTTAACTGGAGTTAAATTTGGCAATTCCTGCCAATTTTGGAGGTCCGCCAGTGAAACTATCAGGCTAACCGACCATTACCATCAGAGTAAACTGTGCATGTGACCGGATCTTCGGGCGGTTAACGTTAAATGCTGGCGGGTTAACTAACCGTTTCGGTTGGTGGTTTTGTCGGCATGTGAACATGTGGACCGCTAGCGGGTAAGACCACTGGTGGTCCTTACCCCCACACTGCAAACAGTTACATAAAAAATATAATCTGCAACTGTTGTATGTTAAGAACTACCACGTAGCACATACGGTTAAGGCGCTTGGCTTGCCCGTGGGAGGTCACGGTTCGACCCCGGTCGACCCATAAAAAATTTATAATACCAATCTAGGGCCACGTGGCGGCCTCTAGGATTGCCACATGTCAGCTCCTGATTGGTCAACTCAAAAGGTATATTCCAACGAATATTCTAGAGAATATTCCAAGGAATGTTCCTCATAATATTCTTTTTTTTTAATTTTTCCAAAATCAAATTATTCTTGAAAATTGCAGTTTACTGGACATTTTAAAAATGTGATAACTCCTCCATATGGTGTCCGTTTTTTGAACCGTTCACGGCACCAGAATCAAGAAGACGAGATCTATCCGGTCATTCAGGTTTGACACACTTTCAGACACTTTGAAATTTGAGCCATCACTAAAGTCTTGGATCAATATCTGATCACAACATGAGGACCAGAATAAGAGGGGCATTATGGACAGGTTAGCCTCTATTTGGAAGAGTCAGAGGAGGCTCCATTAGAGGACGGATAACTTTGAAGGGAATCTTGAGCATCTCTAATACCATATTCATGATGGTCCTTGTCCTCCTAACCCACCGGAGCAACATCTGGATCAGGTCCCTCCTCGCTAGTTTTCACGATCAGTTTCCTATGTATTTTGTGTGTGTTTTGGTGCTCTTTTTATATGGGGAAGTTGTTAATTTTAGATAACAATGGTATATTATATGCTTAAGAAAATTTACTTCAATGTTCCTTTAGCAACCCAATGACAAATTCCAATTATATCCAGTAGCAATCACACTAATTTATAAACATTGACAGTAAATGCAGATAGAACATAAAATCATATGCATAAGACAAGCCAAGACAAGAGGACACAAGATATGGTAGATGCCAAGGACAAACCCCAATGTGGGGAAACCCTTTGATCAAATATTCTTATTATTCTTCAATAGTTCAGTAGAGAGAGAGAGAGTACAAATATAAGCCCAAAATAGATCTGCCAAATCAATAGCCAAAACAACACTAACCAAAAGTCAATGGTGGTCAAAAATGCCCCAAAATGTCCTCCAATCAGCAGTTCAATTCAACCTTCAAATTAGCTCAGATTCTTTAATCAAACACAGTCAAAGGAGAGAGAAATTATGATGTAATTTCTATAGTCAAACCTAAATTCAACGTTGGTCAAACCACTCCAAATGCCTCGATTTTTGTGTCAATAAATGAAGCCTAGAAAAATCAAAATTCTGGCCCAAAAATCGAGGTCAACATTGGTCAAACTCCCCTTGGTCAACGTTGGTCAACTCTCTAAAATTTTGGCCTGATCTGCCCATAAAAACTTGGCCTCCTGCCACACGTGCGAAGTAGAGAGAGAGAGCTCCCCAACCACATGTGCGAAGAAGAAGAGAGAAGCCTACAATATTGTACAACCCAATTAAGAGAGAGAAGAATTTGTGATGATGATGTCCAAAATGAGGAAAAGGTCTCTCCTATTTATATTCTTTGTTGAGGGTGAAAAGACACATATGTTGGGCTTCATGAGTCTACATTTGACTGGAGATGACCTTGACAATTTGTCCATAGGAGAAATAAGTTCATCATTCCATTTATGCTTGTTAGAATGAGATGATCTTTATATCAAAATTTTACCTCTTCGAAAGAGGATTCCAATGCAATAATCATCTCCATCATATGAGTTGTCCTAAGGTGGAATTTGGCCCTAGTTGCCAATTTTAACACTCCCTCTCAACTAGGGAGAATTCCACCTTCCCCCATCATCATGCCATCACTTCTCTACTATGCTCTTCTGAACCATGAAGAATAATGAAGAAGAAGTGATTGAGAGTGTATCATACCACTCTCCATTGACTAAAGTCGGTCCTTGATCCCATATCAAGTTTTTGAACACCATGCATCCTAGTCATAGGGAGTACGATAGTACATGATGCGTCCATCAGTAGTGTTATGGACCCTAACCAACTTTTCCCAACTCATTGGCCATGTGAGAGGTACTTCCCATGAGTCCCAGACTCTATGGGTAGGATGTGTATCGGGGCATCAACAGGAGAAGGTGAACCACTCATCCTATGCATATGTCAATTGTAGGGGAAGGACTCACCCTACATGCATGTTTCCAGGTAGGGGAAGGTGGACCACTCACCCTACACACATGTCAACCATAATTGGGTATCACAGGGGAAGGTGAACCACTCACCTTGTATCCAGCGCACCATTAGGGGAAGGTGAACCACTCACCCTATGGTCACTCATAGCTAGCTCCAAGAAGTACCCCACGACCCCAAGAGCTCCCAAAGCTTTGTGTCTAACTCATACGGGACCCTCATAAGAGGGTCGTTCCACGACTCCAATTCTCTCTTAAAAGGTTAATAATTTGATCTTCCTGAGAGGCTTCGTGAGAATTTCAGCAACCTGTTCATTTGTCTTGATGTGTTGGAGCCTAACTGCTCCCTGTTGTACCAAATCTCGAATAAAGTGGTACCTGATATCAATGTGCTTGGAGCAGTCGTGGAACACGAGATTCTCTGGTAAATGAATCCCACTCTGGTTGTCGCATAATATCACGGTCATATCTAGCACGTGCTCAAATAGCTCACTGAATAACTTCCTCAACCAGACTGCTTCATAATAGGCCATACTCACAATAATGTATTCGGCCTCAATAGTGTTTAGTGCAACCGATTTCTACTTCCTACTCATCCAAGATATAGAGGCAGACCACAAAGAGAAGCATCGCCCAGCCGTGCTCTTATGATCCACTACACTGCTAGCCCAATCAGCATCTATATATTCATGTAGTCTCAAATCTTCGGAAGTGTATGTTAGTCCATAGTGGATTGTGCCCTGGAGATATCTCAAGAGATTCTTGGCAGCAATCCAATGAATGTGATGAGGCTTAACCATATATTGGCTCAACGTGTTCACAGTGAAGCATATGTCAGGACGAGAGTTGACCAAGAACATCAGTGCCCCCACAAGTTGACAATACTCGGTAGGGTTCGCCAATTCAGGCCCAACAACACTTCCACATAGCTTGTTAAAGTGGAGTTCCATTGGAGTAGTCACAGACTTGCAGTCCACCATCCCACATCTCTCAAGTAGCTTCACAATATATTTTCCTCGAGAAAGAAAAATCTCACCTGGCTTTTGCGAGACCTCCAAACCTAGAAAATAATGCATCAGTCCTATGTCCTTCATCTCGAACTCGGAAGCCAACTCCCTCTTGAATTTTGATGAGAGGGTCATCACCTGTCAGAAATAGATCATCCACGTAAAGGACTAGAATGAGAGGTTTGTCCTTTTCAACCTTGAGGTATAGGTTCGAGTCTGCATTGCTTCTCGTAAATCCCAACTTCATAAGATAGTTTTTGATCCTCTCATACCAATCTCTAGGGGCTTGCTTCAAGCCATGGAGGGATTTCTTCAACCTACATACATGTGTCTCACAATCTTGAACTTCAAACTCCTCGGGTTGTTCCACATAAATTTCCTCCTTAAGTGAACCATGCAAGAAGGTAGTTTTGACATCCATCTGATGAAGATTCCATCCTTGTGAGGAAGCAAGGGCTATGATCAAATGGATGGTGATATATCAGGAAAGTGGTGCAAATATTTCATCATAGTCTACTCCTTCCTTTTGAGAGAAGCCTTGAGCTACAAATATGGTCATGAATTTCTCAGCACTCCCATCAGCTCCATGTTTGATCTTGTAGAGCCATTTTGAAGTGACCACAGACTTATCCTTGGGTTTAGGAACCACATCCTAGACATCATTATTTATGATCAATTCATACTCTTCGTTCATTGCATCCTTCCAAACTCGTTGCTTCATGACTTCTTCGAATGTACAAGGCTCAAATTGTACAATAGTACTCATGGCAGCTAAGTACCCTTGGTACCTATTCGACTTCTTGAATTCACGGAATGTCCCTCTTGGTGCAATGTGTTTATCAACATCTTCAAGAGTATCTTTAAGCCACAAAGGCCTCTTTCTTGTAGTAGAGGGCTCACAAGTAGGTGGATCAATGGGATCCAACATACCTTCAACATCGAGCATCAGACGAAGATGCATCATGCTTTTTTGCATTAGCATCATCATTGGCCTTCCCAGGAATATGAATATCTCGAATCTTTCGAAGTACTGAATATTCATCGAAAGTGACACCATGACTTAATTCCACTTCCATTTGACCAGACACATAGATTATATATGCGTTTGGAGTTTCGCTGTAGCCCACAAATGTTCCCTTCTTCCCAGATGCATCTAGTTTTTTTCTTTTCTCTTTTGGCACATGAAAGTATACGGGACATCCAAAAATTCTGAAATGAGAAACATCAGGTTTCTTATCACTGAATACTTTTGCGGGTGTCTTGAAGTCCAAAGCTTGATGTGGGCATCAGTTTTGGAAATACATAGCAGTGTTGGAAGATTCTCCCCATAAAATATTTGGAAGACCTTGATTAATAAGCATAGCCTGGGTAGCTTCAATGATAGTATGATTCTTCCTTTCATTAACACCATTTTGTTTAGGAGTATAAGCAGTTGTAGTCTCCCTCTTAATTCCAGCTTCTCTATAATAGTCTTTGAATTCATTAGACTCATATTCGGTCTCATTATCGGTCCTCATAATTTTGATCTTCTTTCATGTTTGATTCTCGACCAAGGCTTTGAAGGAGAGGAACCGTTTGAATACTTTTTTCTTCTTCTTTAAGAAATAAACCCATGTCTTGCGAGAGAATTCATCCACAAAAATAACATAATACAAATATCCACCTAAACATGTCACGGGCAACATACCTAATAGATCAGAATGGACCAATAGAAGAATATCAGTGGTTTGAGTCTCACTTGAGGGGAATGGCCCCCTTGTATGTTTTCCAGCTTCACATCCCTGAAAAACACCTTCATGATTTAACTTGAATTCAAGCATCCCTATGACCATCTTCCTTATATCGGGTAAGGCTTTGAAATGAAGGTGAGTAAATCTTCAGTGCCATAATTCAGATTGAAGAGAGGTGTCACAAATCGTTGCTCCCAACAAACTTCCTCCAACCTGATAGAGACCTTCAACCCTGAATCTTAGAGTGAATGCATCTCTTGGATTCCTTTGCCAAATACGAACCTTCCCATCAACGAATGACACCTTAAAACCTTTGTCTTCCATCACAAAAATAGAAAACTAGTTCTTTTTCAAGTCAAGTACATATAGCACTTCTTGTAGGTGAAGGGTTTGACCTTGATTTAAGTGAAGATTAATGGTCCCAATTCCTTTCACGGGATAAGTGGCACTATCCCCAAGTATGATCTCCATACTTGTCTTCTTCTCAACCAAGTTTGAGAGAGCTTCTTTATACCCAGTGAAGTTCCTTGAGGCACCACTATCAATCAACCAATGGTCCATTGTATCTGGAGGAGAGGTGGTGGAGAGGGCAGAAATAAGATAAAATTAATTTTGCTTTGCAACATTAACTTCATCATACCTAGAGTTTCTTGCCTTCTTTGGAGGAATACCACCTCCATTTCGAGCAGCATGAGCATTTTTATTCCCTTTGTTATTGAACATGTTGTTCCTTCAATTGCCATTGCCCTTGAAGTTTTTGTTGTTATTGTTGTCATCATCTCTTGGAGTATCCTTCTTGTGAGGACACTCTCTAGTGAAGTGGCCAAACCTGTTACAATTGAAACACTTTCCTTTTCTTCCTTCTTTGAATCTCGGCTTGAACCCTTGTCCTTGATTCCTTGGACCAGCATTGTTCCTTCTTCTAGAATGAGTGAAGAAGGCAATAGGATTGTTTCCATTCGAGGGTTTGTCTCTTTCCATCATCCTTATTTCTTCTTGAGTGCATATGGCTAATAGCTCTTCAAACCTAAAATCCTATCATTGTTGAGAATGGTCGTGTTTAACACATCCCAATCTCTTGTAAGACCTCCAAGTGCAATAAGGGAGAACTCCCGATCATCAATGACTTCACCAATAGATATGAGGTCATTCTTTATCTCGGTGATCCTCGTGAAGTAGGATTGAATGGATTCTCATCTATCCATCTTGATGTCTTTCAACTTTTTCTTAAGAAATCAATTCACTTTGAACATCCCAACCAATCTTTCATACATCTCCTTAGATGTTTCCAAATCAGAAATATCTGCAACCAAAGGCTTATGAATAGAATCAACAGTAATATTCTTAGCTTTTACCTCACCTTTATTGTACTTGGTGGTGGGCACCAATATTGCAGCAATAATTCTGCAACTCCTGGGGCTTCCTACTTTACTTTTATCAACCCGGTAGTTCGTAACAAACTTGGAAGCGGCGGTGTTGTATGCACAAGTACTAGCTCTTACTGCAGGTTGTCACTTAGTCAGTTGGCGCAAGTTCGCTAGGAGCTTAAGCCAACTTCTATGAATTCTCAGAAGAAGCTTTTAACTATGATGAAAGAAACTAACTCTACAGAGGCTATTGTATTTGCAGAAAGAGAAGGAAAATTGAAATGTAACGCAAACCCTAGCAAACCCTAATTTACCTATTAACCCTACTTTTGCAAGAAAAGAGATGAAAACTGATGAAATGAGTGCCATTGACTACTAAAAAGGTAAATTGCATTTATTCAATCTACTTCTAAAAATAAATGAGAAGAAAACATCTTTTTGTGCTTTTGAGTGTCTTTATGTGAAATTATTATGCTTGTGATTTATCTAGTTGTGATTGTGTAGAGGTTTGGTGGCAAAGGAAGGTGGAGTTGGTTTTTGCAGCGGTGGAGGAAGGTGTGGAGAGGTCCTACGAAGCCCCTAGCACCCTTCTGAAGACTTTCATAGTGATCGGACTTCGAAAAATCACTCATAGGAAATTCTACAAGAGGCTGCAGGGGATCTACAAGAGGATCTACAGGAGGAGGCCGAGAGCTATTTCTGGAGTTTTATAGGTGGAAAATGATGGAAAAGGGTAACTGAAGGCTAGATGAAGGTGTTGAGGTGTCTGGAGCTTGTCAAGGAAGGTCAAGAGGGAACATGATGGTTAGATTTGTTCAAATGGCAAGAGGGAAGCTTGTGGAGAAAAACGCATAAATTAGGGCAGATTGGCGAAATGTTGTGAATGACTTGGGAAATCTGTGAGAAGTGAGTTGGTGCAGCCTAGGAGAGTTTCCGAGAGAGATAACATAATTGGCACCGTTGCCGGGAAGAGGAAACTGAAGCTCAGCTTCCCTGGGAAACGACATAGATCCAGCTTTGATGATAAACAAAGTCTGGGCACCTTTTTGGATGTAATCATCTATCTGGCGACTCTATTGGAGGCCGAACCTCTTGGTGACTCCACTTCATAGTTCTGGCTCAATTTGTAAGGCATACTCAGAGAAATCCTCAAAAGCTAGAAGCTGACCCAGTACCTGACCCTGAAAAATCATCAAAGAGAGAAAGGTATTGCAGAAAGGAGCATCAGGTTCAGGTAAACCTAAACAATCTCCTATATCTCTTCAAGAAAGGCTTGTAATAGAACAAATACATGTTAAGAGTATAGCATCTAATACTAGTAGTGAAGAAAAACTCTTAGAGATTCATAAAGCTCCTTATTCTTTAGGTTCTCCTTTTGTTGTAAGCCCAAAGGAAACCTCACCTCATATCCATCATACTCCTTTAGTCATGTCAGTCACTCCTCAGCCCTCTACCATTCAGACTACCAGTACTCTTTTAGCGACCATGGTTATGGCAGGTCCACAAGCACCTACCAAAATGGAAAGAATCATAGCTGCAAGGTATGGACCTCTAATACTGCCCACTCCTTTTAATGCCATGCCTACTGGAGAATATCAGAAGTATCTGCCTAAGTTCACTGGAACTGAAGGTGTTTCAACTGAAGAACATCTTGAGTCATTCTATAGCTATTCTGATAACCTAGACATTAGTGAAGATGTCTGGATGAGAGTCTTTTCCAAAGCCTAGATGGAGAGGCTAGAAAATGGTTCAGGGAACTGACCCCAACATCTATAGCAGATATTGAGGCCTTAGATGATGCATTCCTAAAGCATTGTGGGGATAAGAAGGATGTCCTCTACTACCACACTGAGTTTGGGAACTTACAGAGTGAAAATGGTGAGCTGCTGTTTGATTTCAATAACAAATTTAACCACATGTACAACAAGATACCAGCTGAAGTAAAACACACCACTACCTCTGCTAGACTCATCTATGCCAATGCCTTTGATTCTGACTTCTATTTATTGTTGAGGGAGAGGCGATGTGCTTCTTTGGCTGATATGCAAGATGTAGCCCTGGAAGTAGAATCAAACATCATGGCTGTAGTAAAGCTCAAAGGTAATGTTGATGGAAGAAGATAGAGGGGCGAGCCTTCATCATCTTCAGATCCAAAGATCGATAAAATAGCCAAGATGATAGAGTCATTAGCCTTTGAAGTTTCCAAATTAAAGGTTGAGCAACATTCTGGGAAAGGAAGGGTTCCTAATACCTTTGCTCCTCCAAATCCAAATCCATATAGAAGACCTAAGGAGCAGTTGCCTCTGATTGAACTAGTGAAGAATGAGTCCTTCAAAGCATCCATCCTTGAGGATCTTGAGCCTAAAGCGATCCAAGTCTCCACTGACTATGTAAATCTACAATATGACCAACCAAATGTTATTCTCGGCCCAATGATTGAAAATTGTGAAGACAAGTCCCTATCATTCTATGTTTCTCTATCTATTCATGATGAAATCCTTCACAATTGCCCTCTAGACATTGGAGCCAGCCATAATTCAATGCCCAAGGCTGTCATGGATAAGATCGGTCTTGATATTACTAAGCCTTATTAGTTGGCCTTTACGTAGCTTAAAAAACCAATTTGCTAGATCACAGAGGAAGAAGACCCACAGATTTGGGACATGTTCTTTGATGGGGCTTGCTCTAAGGAAGCTATAGGAACAGTTGAAGTCCTTGTGTCCCCCATAGAGGAATACATTGATTCATCTTTTATATTAACTTTTCAGGTCACAAATGACACAGCAGAATATAAATCCGACCTTATTATTTAGCAGGTGTACAAAACCTTCCAAGCAAAACATCCAAGGCTGAAAGCATACAGAGATGAAGTGAAATATAGACCATCTCTGCCTGATAATGTCAAATGCTAGAAAGTTTTTGAAGTAGAGGATCAAATCAATAGGCTTTTGCAAGTCTTTGATGAATTGGTTGATATGCACATTGACCAAGAGAAAGAAACCTTTCGTAGAAAGGTAAAAGGGGTCAATTTTCAGTTTGGTGATTGTTTTCTCAAAAGGAATGCATTAAAGGAAGGAGGAGATGTTTTTGATGGCCCATTCAATGGGTTGTTCTTCGAACTTTATTTAAGTCAAAGGCTTTTAAGCCTTGGTATTGTAAATATGTTTTTTTCAAAGTTTTATTTCATGCTAAATAGACTCCATGCCCAATGCAACACTAGGAGGAAGATTTCATCTTGTTTTTTACAGGAAAGGCATTGTTATGTAGTTCTTGAAACCTCACAAGGAGGCTTTCATCCCCAGAAGGAGCCAGTGTTAGATTTGTTGGCATTTGGCCCAAAAATGGATCCAAAATACTCCCAAAGTCTCCAAAGTTTTCTTAAAATCATGCAAAGGGATCCAAAAATGCTCTTCGAATCTTCAAAAGTGCTTAAGATCATCCCAAGATCGAAACAAGCAAGGGAGGAGAGCCTTTGGAAGGGAAAAAATGCACTATTGGGAGGCTAAAACACTTCAAAATCAGTCAAAAACCCTTATCGCAGGCCTAAAACCCAAGAATGCACAGCTGCCATTAGATCTGGCCGATCAGCGACCCAGATCTAAGTGGAAAATTGCAAATCGGCAGCCCCAAGCAGTGGAAATCGGAGCTGGACACCACCGATCAAAAATTGTCGATGATTGTTGTCGGGGGCTCACATTGGCAGAAGTATCGGCGGAGTATCGACACAGGTTGTGTGGAATGAGCGATAGTGATCACCGATTCAACGTGGATCGTCGATCGCGCGCATAGATCGACGACCCACATCGCATTGGCGGATCTTTATTGGTGGAAACCATGGGGCAGGGCCTTTGCATATATGTGCACCGATTGTGATGAAGACCAGACCCAAAAGAGTCCAAAAAGTGAAATACATAAAATTTGAGGTCCGCGAAAGGCCCATTTTCAATGTTTTTTTCGTAGTTTTAATGTATTTTCGTTGTTCAATGAAATACAAAGGGAGCGGGCTGAATGCGACTTGCGATAACCCCAAGGGTGGACCCGATAAAGGAATCAATCATTTTTTAGGGCTGTTGAAGTCTGGAAAGGACAATGAGGGACAGGAATTCTCAGCGCTGTTGTGTTTTTTGTTTAAAGCAGAAATATTCATTATTTTAACAGAGGTCCACAAGAGGGCAACGTTGTTATGCTTTAATAGAATGTATGCATTGTCAAATCATAGAAAGGGCCACAACATGCGCAGCTCCTCCACAAACCAACATAAAGGCCGAGAAGAAGCACAATGCATCAATATCCTAGCACAGCTCATCAAACAAACATCATGGAGCATCAACAGTCCTACCAGCACAGCCAAAATATCTAAATGAAATTACTCTACTGTCAAAAGAATAATCCTCCAAGCCATGCTTGCCTATATAGGGAATCAAATCAGTTCACAATGCAGATCAGACAGATTAAGACTCTGATCCTCTTAGAGCTTAGGGGCATTGTAAAAGGCCTATAAAGGGCTAAAAGCTAAATGTAATAAGGGTTCAACTTTTGGAGATTATTACTGCTCTGTTTCTTCAAGCTTCTCATTTGCATTCTAGCAATATAATCTTCTTTTTTGTTACATGTTCAATTCCATTTTCTCTGTTGTTATATGCTTGCACATGAATAGGTTATTCATGTTTTCTGCTTTGTCTAATGCCAAATAACTGTCATCTTATCTCTGCATTGATAAACTAGATTTGCAAGTTTCATTTGCTTCTTGTAGCTGGCCATTCATATATGTTTATCAATGCATCTGCTGGTACAGTCAGTATTCTCCATATTTCCATTGAATCTATAAACTATTGAGCATTAGTAGTCTAAAGCCTTGTATTATTGAGGGTGTTCATGCATGTCTTGAGTGAGAATAGAGCTAAAATGATTATCTGACTTGATCCAAATCATCATTTATTCCAATAGTTCAGAGAACAATATTGAAGATTATATGTTACCAGGTATATCTTATCTGCAACCTAGGAGAGTTTCCTGGAGTGATAACGGTCGCTTCGTAAGGCTCTTATTTTCTTTCCAGATTCTTTCTCAACCAAGGCTTTGAACTCACAAAACCTTGAGAAGGTTTGATCCTTCTTCTGCATGAAGTAGATCCAACATCTACGAGAAAAATCATTAATAAAAATAACATAGTACCTTTGTTTAGCAGTGGAGGCTGTAGAGAATGGTCCACACACATCTGTATGTACTTGCTCCAGGATTTCTCCAACTCTACTGTCTCGATCTTGAAAGGAAGATTTTGCATACTTACCCAAGGTACAACCTTTGCATGTATCCACTTGCTCCAATTTGCACTTGGGTAGTCCGGTAGAAATCTGTTGCATGATCTTCAAGGGCCCATGGTGCAAGTGGCCCAATCATCTATGTCATAGCTCGCAACATCTTGGCTTTGCACCAACTCTGCTTTGGAACTCAATGCAGCACAATCGTCTACCTCCAGCTTGTAGATATTCTTTACTCGAATCCCAATCCTCTTGGTCTGTCCAGTGCCGATATGCCTCAGGAATGACTTTCCTTTACTAAAGACTACATCATAACCTTTGTCTTCCAGCATAGCGACGGACACAAGGTTCTTCTTCAAACCAGGCACATACTTTACATCAGTTAGGGTGAGAGGAGCTCCATGCTCCCTCTAAAACACAACCGTACCTTCACCTGAAACACTGTACTTTCCATCATCGCACATTTCTATGCGCTTCTGGAGGTCCTTCTCCTCCAAGGTATTGAATAGACTCTTGTCGTTGGTCATGTGGAATGAAGCTCAACTGTCCAAGTACCAAACACAACCCACCATCGATGAAACCATGCATGCGATGAGGGTGAAATCCAATTCAAAATGTGAGGCTAATGCCTCACCATCTGATCCCTTCGAGAATCCCTTCTTGGATTTCTTCTGTGGACAATTTGTTGCATAATGGCCCACCTCATGACAATGAAAGCATCGCAATTTCGATTTGTCAACCTTCTTCCCACCATAGGAAGAACTCGATTTGGAATGGGACACCTTCCCTTTCCCTTTCCTAGCCTTACTCACTAAGGCTATATTTTCTTCATCATCTTGCTTTGATGAAGATCCATCTTTGGTGCTTCTCCTTATCTCCTCTTGCATCAGATTCGACCAAAGTCATTCCCAATCTGGCAGTTTCTGTCTTTCATTTACCGAGTCTTGGTAGCTATGCCAGCTCTTAGGAAGACAGAGGAGAGCAAGACTCACCATGTCATCATCGACTATCATGATCCCTACACTTCCAAGCTAATCCCTGCAGGTGGTGAGCTTGTTCAGATATGTAGAGATCGTGTCGCCCTTTTCGCACTTGATTTTCTGAAGCTTGTCTTTCAGCGCCAGCTTCCTCTGATCGCTGATGTTCTGATATAGATCCTTCATTGTTTTCCACATTGAAAATGGTGTCTCCTTCCCATGGAGACTTGAGACAATGTGGTCTCAAACTCCCTCCAGAAGAATCCTCCTCACTCTAGCCACACATTTCTTCAATTCCACCAATTCTTGGGCATTAGTAGCTGCTGGCTTGGGGACTTCTTAATCAATGAAGTCCTTCAAACCGTTGTCCTCTAATACCGCTTCCATGCAATCCTTCCAGGCTATATAATTCGAGCTACCATCAAGGGCATACTCGAGTCTCAAACCGTTGAACGCCATTGGTGAAATTTGAGATGTGATAAGAATTCAATTTCTATAATCAAGAACTTCGAACTTCGAACTTCTCCCTTCTTTGTATATTGTTCTTTGCTTTGATCACCTTTGCTCCAATACCTTGTAGAATTTCCCACTGTAGGTCACCTGATAATGCAATATACTAAAGAAAATTACCTGATCTACTTCTAGAAACAAACTTGCGGAAGCTTAATCGATTTTGAGCAAGATCAAATAAAACACATATGAAAGAGTACTCTAGGGAAAGCCTCAGCTAAAAACCCCAATCTCTGTATTATCATACAAGTGGAAATATCTTTGGATTACACAAAGCTTTAGCTCACAATCTATCCAGCACTCAATACAATCCCTCAATGTTGCTCATAGGCTGAATAGACACAACATATGCCTTCCTTCAATCCTCCAAGCCTCCTATTTCCTTGCGCAGTTTCTCCTAGGTCCTCTGGCTGCCACCTATGTGAATTAACCTTTCACACAACTCACCAAACTCAGAAGTAACTACGCAATCTCCAAGGAATGGATTCCTTCTGCATGTAAGAGATATCCTCAATGGAATATTCCTCCAATTAATAGTACACTATCCCATCATCTAATCTCAACTGGGTCTCTGATTGAACTGACATGCATGAGTTATTTATGAGAGAATATTTAGTTATCTGAAGTGCGGTAGTTACATGCACGCATGCATTAACTAACTGAACTCACAATCAGTTCCACAAACTGTTGGAACTAATCTAACTCGACTTAACTAAGTTAACTGAGCTAACTAATTACAACTCAAAGTACAACTCATCCTGGTCTCCTTAATTAAGGGATAACTTCCTCAATCAAAGGGATAATTGTTGCATGTCTTTACATAGACTTCATGTTTGATTTTCTCCAACTAATTAACTCAAGATGAATTAATTAATTATTTTTCAAACAACTACTAAGATCAAATTCAAATTTTAATTCTTAATTTTAGTTTAGGGACTAACTAAAATTGGAATGTATCCTGAAATGCTATTTATAGCAATGCTATTTTTAGCACTTCTATATTTAGCATTCCTTGTTGCTATTTTCAACAACCACGTCGGATCAGCTATGAGAAGGAGGATAGAACTAATGGGGCATATGGTAATCGGTCCCATGGTGGTCACAAATCAGATAGAGATGACAAGATCAGAGATGGCAGATTGTTGGACACTTCGGATAGGAGAAGGGATAGACACAGGAATGACTCTAGTTCTGATTGAGATAAGCATTATGATCATCATCGGTATCATCCTTACAGGAGGAATGACAAGGGATATTTTCAAGATGAGTTTAAGAAAGCAAAACCACTAACATTTGATGGAGAGATAAAGAAACCGTAGGAGGTATAGGAATGGTTCCTTGGCGTAAGGAAATTCTTCAGATTGCATGACTATTCAGAGAACATGAAAGCTAGAGTGGATACATTCAATATCAAAGGTAAAGTAGACATTTGGTGGGAAGATGTGAAGAATTTCAGATGAATTAATTAGGAGTATTTGACTTGGAGTGAGTTTGAGTGGCTATTCATGAAGAATTATTTGTGAGAGAGATACTTTGATGATAGAGCAAAGGAATTTTATGAGCTAAAGATGGGTTCGATGACAGATGATGAGTACACTAATAGATTCTTGGAGTTGTTAAGGTATGTGCCTTATCTCACAGAGGAAAAGGACAATATTCAGAGGTTCATAAGTGGGTTACTGGTTGCATTTAAAGATAGAATTGAGTTTGATGAGCCCAGATCATTGGAGGAGGCCATTTGAAAAATAAGGCATTGCTATGAACAATCGAAGCGCAAAATCGAGACTATGCTAGACTAGAGAGGTAATGCAAAGAACAAAGGAAATTGGGACAAAAAGAGAGCAAGGCCTTAGGATACTGGTAACAAGGAGAATGTCACACCACAAAAGAAGTTCAATGCATCAGATAGAGGATAGGGATTCCAATTAGGAGAACAGAACAAGGAGATAGGATGGATTTGTGGTAAGGATCATTGCAGGAGAGATTGTCTATAGAATTAGGGTGGTAGACCTCAAATATACATTGCGCAAGAGGCACAGACTATTGAGGATGTTGGTCAGAGTATTCTGCGTATCTACGCAACATTGGATAACAAACATGTAGAGCATCAAGCATATATCATTGAGATGGACAGTAAGCTTTGTAATCAAGTTATTTCTATTTTGATTGACCTTGGATCTAATTATAGCTATGTTAGTCCTGACTTGGTGGATAAGTGTGGCTTCAGTAAGGAATTGCATGTAGAGACTTGGTTAGTGCAGTGGGCTACAGGTACAAAGAAGTGAGTTCATCATTGGGTAAGATCTTGTGCAATTGATTGGAATGGTATGCCTACCACAACACATTTGAATGTATTAGTGTTCGAGTCATATAGTATGTTGTTGGGCATGGACTAGTTGTATCTTCATAGAACCAAGGTGGATTGTTATGATAAATCCATTGAGTATGTTGATTACAATGGGGAACCAAGAGTCTTACTGGGTAAGAAGAAATCTACATCAGTTAGGATAGTGACAACTATGCAAGTAAAGCATAGCCATAGGAAAGGGTGTAAGTCATTCATAGTGCACATTTCTAGTGATAAGGGTAAGGAGGTTGAAGATGCAGATGTGTTGAGAAGGTACCCAGTTTTAGAATAGTTCAAGGATTTATTTCTTGAGGACATTTCAAAGTTGCCACCTCACAGGGAGGTAGACTTTTCTATTGAGTTAGTGCTAGGGGCAACTCCAACATAAAAAACACTTTACAGGATGAGCACACCTGAGTTGGTTGAGTTAAAGTTGAAACTAAAGGAAATGTTGGACAAGGGATACTTTAGGCCAAGTGTATCACCATGGGGCGCACTAATATTGTTCATAAAGAAGAAGGATGGAACACTCAGATTATGCATTGACTACAGGCAGTTGAACACAGTGACTATCAAGAACATGTATTTGTTTCTAAGGACTAATGACTTGTTCGATCAACTGAAGGGAGAAACAATGTTCTCTAAGATCGACTTGAGACCCAGATATCATCAAGTACACATCAAAGAGGAGGACATTTACAAGACCGCATTCAAGACCAGGTATGGGCATTATGAGTTTGTTTTTATTCTATTTGGCTTAACTAATTCTCTAGCTACATTTATGTGCTTGATGAATAGTGTGTTGCATCCATATTTGGATAAGTTTGTTATTGTTTTCGTTGATGATATACTAGTATATTCTAAAAACGAGGAAGAACATGTCGAACATTTAGCAACAATGTTGAGGTTGTTGAGAGAACATTAGTTGTATGCTAATATCAACAAGTGTAGTTTCTTTCAGATTGAGTTACATTACTTGGGGCATGTTTTCTCCAAGGAGGACTAGATCCAGAGAAGATAAGGGCCATCATGGAGTGGGCAACTCTTAAGAGTGTGGATGAGGTGAGATATTTCATGGTTTTGGCAGGATATTATAGGAGGTTCATCAAGATCTTCTCACATATTTCTTATCCTATCACATCATTGCAAAGGAAAGGTAAGAAGTTCAAATGGACTGAGGAGTGTGAGGCTATATTTGAGCAACTTAAGCAGTTGTTGACAAATGCACCAATGCTACAGATTGTAGATCCAGAAAAATATTTTGTGGTATGAACAAATGCTTGCAAGAGAGGACTTGGTGGAGTCCTTATGCAGGATAGACATGTGGTATGTTATGAGTCCTGGAAACTAAATAAGCACAAGAAGAACTACTCGACACATGATTTGGAGTTAGCAGATATCATAAATGCATTGAAGATGTGGAGACACTATCTTCTTGGTAGAAGGTTTATACTTATGAGTGATCACATCGGGTTGAGGTATTTGTTTGACTAGTCGAATCTGAATGCTAGGCAGGCTAGATGGTTGGCCATGATCAATGAGCTTGATTTCAAGATCAGGTACATCAAAGGTAAAGAGAACAGGGCAGAAGATGCTCTCAGCAGGAAGGTACATGTAAATCACTTGGAAACGATGAGCTCCTATGGGATAGACTTACAGGATAGGATCTTGCAAGCAGGTTAGTAAGATGTCAGGTATATGGATATTGTGCACAGGTTGCAGCAGGGTGCAGGTGCAAGTAGTGGTACAGGTACATGTATAGGTACAGGTGCAGGTGCATAGGGTATGGATTATTGCCTTACAATAGATGGGTTGGTCAGGTTCCAAGATAGTATATATGTATTGGATAATAGTGAGCTCAAGAAGGTGATCTTGAGGGAGTTTCATGTGAAACCTTATTCAGGTCACCTAGGTTATCAGAAGACATTAACTGCAGTGAAGAGATTTTACTATTGACAGAACTTGAAGAAGAATGTGGAAAAATTTATTGCTAGATGTTTTGAGTGTCAACAATTGAAATCATAATGTAAGCATCCATGTGGACTACTATAGCCGATCGTGATTCCAGAGTGGAAATGAGAATTTATTTCCATGGACTTCATCACAGGGTTGCCGAAGACAGTGAGACAACATGATTCCATTATGGTTATTGTGGACAGGTTGACGAAGGTTGCACATTTCATTTCGATGAAGTCTACATTCTCAACTAGTGGTGTAGCACAGATATTCATCCAAGATGTGGTCAAATTGCATGGTATTCCAAAGAACATTGTGTCATACAGGGATGCAAAGTTCACTTCCAAGTTTTTGAAGTAGTTGTTTGCAGGTTTGGGCATGGAGTTGGCCTTCAGTACAACTTATCATCCATAGATAGATGGACATACAGAGAGGGTCAACATGATATTGGAGGACATGTTGAGGATGTATGTGATGCATCAACATCAAAAGTGGGAAGAGTATCTTCCACTAGTGGAGTTTGCGTACAACAACAATTATCAAGAATCATTGAGGATGAGTCCTTTTGAGGCATTGTACGGGAAAAGTTACAACACTTCCATAAGTTGGAGTGATATGGTTAACAGGGTGTTGATTGGATTAGACATGTTAGCAAACATGGAACAGGAAATGCAGGTTATAAATAAGAATATAAAGGAAACAAAGGATATGCAGAAGAGGTATGCAGATAGGAATAGGTTATTTAAGGAGTTCTAGGTTGGGAAATGGGTATCCTTGTGGATCAAACCAAAGAAGAGCTCCTAACAGATTGGATCATGTGCCAAAATGGCACCATGGTTTTGTGGACCCTCCAGTATCATTGAGAGGATTGGGCTAGTAGCCTATCGACTTATGCTACCTTTGACAATGAAAGTACATGATGTTTTCCATGTATCTTTTCTTAAGAAGTATGTTAACGATGTTGTTCATGTGATTGACTAGTCTGTATTGCCGAAGCCTCAGTGTATATTGCATAAAAATGTGCTCATGCTCCAAAATTGAGTAGTTGAGCAAGTTAAGGTGCAGTGGAAGCACTTGGGGCCCGACGAAGCTACATGGGAGATGGCAGATCAAATACGGTCTATGTATCCTTCCTTGTTTTCCGGTTGAGGCAAAGTAGTTTTGGATTGGTATTTTGGTATATGTTTTGATGATGTTGGTTTATGTACATATGTATATGGATGTAAATACCACCATGAGCTGCGTTATAAATCTACACTATGCAGTATGTTGTTATGATGTCATGCTATTATGTTGTTATGTTGGTTTGCTTTTCAACATGGTGATCATTGCAAATGCTACATCGAGCTAACTTATAAAGCTCCATTAGCAATATATATTTTTCATACATCATTTTTGTGGTTATAGGTGTTGTTGAACACTGAAGATGGTGTTCCCCCAAAGGGGAGGGTTCTGTAACATCCATGGTGAAAATTCCATGTAGTAAAAGTAAATAAAGGCAAAATAATAGCCACGGATGATGGGACACTTATTCCGAGTTGAATTTTGGGTAGAATCCTAGTGATGGGGATCACTTGTGATTGTCTATGGCTAAGGAAATTGGAAAAGGAAATGGCTAAGGATTTGGAAAGGAAAAAAAGGCATTTCTGGCACATTTATTTATGAAAATAATGGAAATTAGGAGAAAAGGGAGGTAAAAGGTCACAGGTTGCATGTGAGGAGGAAAATGAAGGAAAATAGAGGAAAATGAAGAAAATAGAGGCCTCATTCATAAAAAGGATCCTTGGTAACCTTTTATCCTTTCAATTTTGGAGCTCTCACTATTCTCTCTCTCTCTCATACTCTTGGAAACTTAGATTTTTCTTGGAGAAATCTTGGTGTGTGTGGCATACTTGGTTTTTTGGAGCAAGAAGGTAAAGGAAGAGTAGGAAAATGCAAGAAGGCATCGGGATCAACAACTACATCATATTTTCTTGCAGGTACCGAGTTGCATGTATGTTTTCTTCACTAGTTTTGGCATGCATGTGGTTTCTTGGTTGTGATCTGTCATTGACATGGAGGATTGCCTATCCTTGCCATTTCATGGATAGCCATGGTGATTTTGGGTTTAATTTCATTGTTTGTTTTTAGTTGGTTCTCATGTTTCCTTAGCTTGGGTTGAGTTATTAGTTCCTAGAAGCCCTGGTTGGACAAATGCTTTGGAAGCCCTGTAATAGCTTGGGTTGAGTTACTAGTCCTGGAAGCCTTGGTTGGACAAATGCTTTGGAAGCCCTTGGTGGGTTGAGTTACTAGTCTTGGATGCCTTGGTTGGACAAATTATCTAGAAGCCCATCGGAAGTTGTGGGTTGCACTATTAGTACTGGAAGCTTTGGTTGGAACAAGCGCTCTGGAAGCCATGGAAGGCTTGGAAAGAGACCAATCTGATGATGGTTTTGTGATGTCTGACCGTGTTATCACTCAGGTTATTCCCCAAATTTGTAAGAAAGGGAATACAGCCGAGGTAACCACATACCAATCTTTTAGATGCAGGTTCTAGCCAATCTGCATCCAGAGAGGCTCTCTCTTTATAATTTAGTTTTGTTTTGAGGTATATTAGGCTAGTTATGAAGTACAAGAGTTTTGTTTTGAGTTTGGTTGGAAGGAGGGGGACTCAATAGCACAGTAGGGTAAAATTGAAACATTTCAGTCCATTAGGTATGATGGAGTCAAAGAAGGATGGCTTCTTGGGTTAGGTTTCTTACCAGAGGATTTATCACAGAGCAAGGTACTCGAATATGGAACAATTTATAGGCTGAATCAGATGGAATGGAGTCAATGAATGAAGGGCAATTAAGAATCCTTCATCATGTTGATAGAGGGAAAATGTAAGATTACTGCTAAGGAGAAATTAAGAATTCCTTAGCTAATAGTCAAGATGAAAGAACTAGGGGAAATAGGAGCAATTAAGAATTCACTGTTTATGCTAATTCTAAAGAAAACATTAATAATAACAAAGACTGAACACAGAGTGCAAACAACCAGATTCAGAGTTATTCTTTTTCTCTATTATTTAGATCATGAAACATATATGATCTAGTAAACACAGAAAATGTAAGACACAAGTTAGAAGGGACTTATTGATCCACAAAAACAATTCAAGAATTCTGTAACATGGTCCTTAGCATCAATTCTTCATCCAGTGAGCTCAACCAAAACGGTTCCAACAACTTTTTTATTTCCAAAATTTGTTCAGTATTACAGTTAAACTATGAACATCCACTATCAACCAACCGATCCCCAAACACTTCGTCTGGGGGGGTATTTATAGAAAAATGTCAAGATATCATACAAAATATTTGATAGAAATAATATCTGCTGACAATTAATGCTTCTTTTATGTAGATAGAGATAGACAATCTTGAAAACATGGAGACAATAAATAGATGCAATAAATTCATGTTGCATTGGTTGATCCGTCTTTATGAGATGTACTGGAGGTAGGTGCTGCAAGTCGGTTCCCAACTGTCTTCTGTTGATCCTCTGTGCTAGTTATTCTGCCTTGGCTGGATTTTCTTTAACTCTGATATGATGCGCTTTGAACCATGTGAACGTGATTCATTCCTTTTTTCTGCATTACAGTAAATGGTCCAAAATTTTGCATTGACCAAAGATAATTTACAGGATCTCTAACATGCTTTGCCACCACTCTGGTCTTGGTAATTTGTGTCTCTGCAGCTTCCTCAGAGTTTCGTCGGTTTCTGTGTACCTGAAGAAATTAGGTGGGATGGTGAACAGATGCTTACCTCATGCTCTATGAAGAATAGATTTTCCAGGCTGTCATAAAGGGACTGGCCAGATGGGAGTGCCTTCTCTCCTAAAGTGCTTGAAGATGCATTAGCTTGATTAGCAACATATGTATTTAATTTATGTACATAGTCCTTATGCCTCATCAGACGATCATTACTTCCCAAAGGACTTGGCAAACCTTTTTGATGCAGGACTGTAAATTTTTCTGTGAAAGAATCAACCTCTACTTGCATGTCCTGGCATCTTCTGTCCAAGTTTTGCATTAGAGTCCTCATGGTTAGAACTCTCTTGATATCTAGAATGGTACATGTTCTGTCTCTAATATCTAGTGCTTCCAGTTCTTCATTGGTCTTGGTATTCAAAAAATGTATTAGCCTGTTGGCTTGCTTAGGCATCTGTCCCAATAATGCTCTTGTTTTCTATATTTCCACTTGGGCCACTCTTATCAAATAAATTTTCTCATAAATGGTTTGAATAAACCTCCATATATCACTAAGGGATTGAGTGATGTTGGTCCACAAAATTCTTCTGATTTCTGCCAGAGGCTTATCCAGAGAGAGATCCTTCTCTAAGGCTCTTACCTTGTTCTCCAATGCTTTGGTCTCCCTTGTTTTCTCTGTCACATTCATCTTGGATTTATCATAGCTCTATTCAATCTTTGCCAATTTTTCTTTGATTTGCTTTAGCTCTGATACTTGGAGTTTCAACTCCTCCATGGATTTTATTAATTGGTCTGTAGTCATAGCTATATGACTACCTGGTGCTATTACTAAGGTACATGTGGTGATTTCTGCTTTTGATGTCGGGACAGTGGGAGGTACTGCTATTGTAACTGTAGGAGGGGAAGTTGTGACTGTTGGAGCTATTTCAGGTGGCTGGGAGGTCAATTCTCCTTGATTCTCTTGTAATGATTTCTCTAATGCCTATCTCACTCAATCTCTCATTCAACCTCATGAGCAGTTCCAACATGTCCTCCTTTGACTTATGCTGTACAACTTCTGTGGTTTGTAGATGCATAGTAGGAGGCAATTTTAATTATTTCTTAAGGGAAGCAATGTCCTCTTCCTTTTTCTTCATCAATGCCTTTATGGCTTTGGCATCTTTGGGATCATGTCCCAGTTCAATAATAATATCTTCCAAGGATTTGATCCTGTTGTCCTTGGCTAGAGAGGAAGCCTTCTCCAAATCCAGTTGAGCGGAGGTGTTGTTCAATGAGTTCTGCAATTTGTGAGCCAGCATTGCTTTATGTGCCAATGTGGAGTAGACCATCTCTCCAGTTTATTTATGCAGCTCAATCTAGTCCATAAGATGAATGTCTTTGGCAAGGACCTCCAAATTTGTTCTGATGTAGTCAGCTGCTAATTGTGGTTGTTGCACTTTAGGCTTAAAGTGGCTCAAGATCATTTTACCTTCTTTAATGTCATATGTAGACATTAACCTTTGCTGGTTGGTGGGGGCCATCTTAAGAAACTGATTATAAAGTTGCAGCCCCAGTGGGTCATTCTGGGCCTTTATCTCCGTGAATGTTCTTTTGATATCAGAACCTTGCTTGCTTTGCGGCCTAGTGGATGAAACTTCCACACTATGCTGCCTTTCTAGGTCCTGCCTGTGAGAGGTGGTGGATGTTTCTATCACTGGGGATGTCTGTGGGCTAGTTGCCCTCTCACCTCTTAGATTTTCTATTGTTTCTTCAATGATTTCCTCTTCAGATAGAGGATTAAGTCTTTGCCTTTTGCACCTGGCTATTCTATAGGTCCACTACTGGGTGTGGCCTCTTCTCTGTCTCTTTTCTTTCCCTTTTCCTCATTTAGAGGAGTCTGTAACGCTGGTATCTCTAGTTCTTTGGTCTGGACCAAAGGAATTTGGCCCTGCTGATCAGTCATTGCTTGTTGCTCTGTGTCTATCACTTCCTTGCCCTTTGATGTCCCTGTAGCTGGTGTAGTGCTTTCTTGTGTAGGCTGAGAAGTTCCAACGGTGAATGTGCCAACTCCTGTTTGTTGAGGCAGCTTGAAAAATACCTGTCCAAAAGAGTCCAAGTCAAGGATCTTTTCAAGATCTTTCATGGCTTGTTCCATCACTTCTTGTTGAGTAAGTTCTTCTATTAATTTACCTTCTACCCATCATCCTAATTAGCAAATTGTTCTATTCCAGGGATCCTAGAATGTTTATAGGCCGATAGCCTATTTTTTACTTTTCTGTCACTTATAAAGCCATTTGGGTCATATGGTACCCACCATAAACTTTTCTTCAATTTAAGATCTTCCCCCAATATCCTATCAACATCTTCCCATGCTTCCCTCTTGTTAATGATAAAAGGGCCTAACTGGTTTTTTATTCTTTGCTAGGCCTTTTTCTTTCCACTGCAAAAGTGAGTTAAATCTGCATTGATAAGTTGCCTGAAATACTCCAGTGCAAACAGTCTCATAGGCACATATTTGGGTAGCTTATAAGGGCACAACTCACAGCCATATATTCTGATTTCGGTGTGATTCTGGTAGAGGTACTAGTCACCTATTTTGTAGTTTTTGGAGAGCTGTAAAATCTTCTGCATATCACCAGAGAGTCTAGGAGGAGGAGTTCTCATCAGTAGAGAGGAGACCGGATGTATAAACAAGTCAATGAATTCACAGTAGGTATAAGGGGAGTCACGAACATTGTGGAAGGTTGACGTCCAAAAGATCACAAACCTCTGCTCTCCTTTAGAGTCCAATTTTCTGATGGGAAACTAAAAACTGTCTGGTTGATAATACAAAAACAGATGATATATATAAGATGTGTACTTAAAGACTCCTTCTCTATCTAGACTCATGAATTGGTCATGGATCTTGTTGGAAATGAAAGTAGCATAGTCATGTTTGACAGCAGGGGACTGTCATGGAGTAAACATGGACAACAAAACTAAGGTGGACTCATTAATATATTCACTTGTCTTAAATCCCAGGACATAGGATATCATATCAATAATGAATCTTCCAGCTTCATTGAACCAGACATGCAGATAGGGAGGTGGGACTTTGGGCTAGCAATCTGGTCTCATAAACATTTGAGCAATATGGGTTATCTTTGAATTGGGCAGTTTAGAGCCCTGCTCAAGCAAGAATCCCATAGAAAGAGGAGCCAAAGGCTGAGTGGGTTTGAAGTGTAACATTTCATTGATGGACTCAGGAGTTATATAAAAGAGGATAGTTCTAGATGGAGTCTTAACTGCTCTCTAGGCAGGTTCATAATTGGCACAGCATAGGTGGATAATATCTGGGAAAACATTGACTGAGGGGAGGTAGTATATGGGCAGGTTGGATTCCCATATTCCATATAGATCAAAGTTACTTTGGTGACTGTTCCTAATTTCACAAAATGCCTGGAGGTGGTTTTTGTCACCAGTTAAGTCTTTGATTTGAAAATCTCTGTCAGCTAAGGGTAACCACTCCAGGTCTTTATGCGGTGCATTGAGGGGAGCAATGTTAAGGGCCACCGGAGCTTCCATGCTTGGTTACTGTGTTTTCAACTTGAGGTCAAGTTTCTGTAAAAAAAACTGGTCTAAACGGCAGTTCTGGGCATATTTGTATGAAGGCAGCAGGCTGAATTTAACTTGAAATTGGCTCCTTGGGAAAATTTACAGAGGAAAACTGAAATTTACAGGGTTCGGGAATAGAATTGAGGTAAATACTTGACTTTAAAGGTGAACTATGCACTTTGCAGGTTGCGAGACGAGCTAGAGAACATGATGTTGGACTTTATTTGGCCGGGTGGCGGACTGTATGCTCAAGCAGTTGCTTTGGACGTAGTTTGCATGCACTAGTTTTGCGGAAAAAAATAAACGAAAATGAGCGAAAAATGATATTTCTGTGACTTTTTAACAAAAATTGGCTTTGCGGGGCTTTTTGGCGCTTTTTGGTTGGATGACCTCATCGGGATGTGACGTTTTGTCGTGATGTGGGGGTACGGATGTTGATGTGGCGGTGACGTGGCAATGGCGTCAGCGGGCAAGGTCAACGGGAGGGCGGTAAGCGGTATCGGCCCACACCACTTATGAGCCAGAGTGGTTTGGGGTGGAGGGGCCGCGAGCATGGTGGGAAGGCACCGTGTGTCCACAGTATAGCCGGCAATACCATAGTTCCCCGGGCGGTAAGCTACGGATGGAGGGAGGGGCACGATATGATCGGGAGCCGTCCGATGGGAGGGCGTTGATTGAACGGTTGGCGCTCTTTGGAGGTGACAAAGGGTTACGCACGGGGCCCACTCAATGTTTTAAAGTTTTATCATGCGTCGAGGTCATTTACCATTGGTCTGCAAGGTTGCGGGCTTCGTTATTAATTAACCAAAAGTTAATTAATCCCATGGTTGCACATATAGGGTTATGGTTCTTAACAGGTTTCGAATAAACCTACTAATCCATCTTTGAACAATAATTTCACAGTCTTATGGTTATAATAAACCGGGGTGGGGATATTAGGTATTTAGGGGTTTTTAGTAAATTAACAATATATGGGAAAGGGGAAATAAGTATAGGGATTTATATAATAATGTTAAGAGTTAATATGTGAGATGTATTGAAAATGAGCGCTAAGTGAATGTTAAGAAACTTAGGATAAGGGAATGAAAAGGGTTTTACACAAGAAATGTGGTTTTTTCGCCTAAAAGAAGAATGCAGTTTTACTCAGGCTTTTACATGAAATGGAGTAATTTAAGAGTATTGAGTAGATCTCAATATCCTTGGGGGGAGGTTAGTAAGTGATTTTGGGAGAAGTGTGAAGGGAAGTTAGTCATGCCTCACTTGATTTGTAACCAAACAACTGCCATGGTACTTATGATAATAATAAGATTAATCATCTTTGAGAAACAAAATTAACCATAAGCATGCTTCTGCAACACCAAAACTGCTTACCCAGCCTACTGTACCTAACATTTTTTCTTTTTTTCTCTATGGGTGCACTTGAATTAGCATACCCTCTCCACCTTTTCTTTTATTTATATTGTAAGCCTGTCTAGATCTACACTTATTTCTTCCAAGGGACCAGATTAAACTGTTGAGCTCCTTTGCTTCTCTACCTATCTACTTGTCTGCCAAGTTTGAACAGTTTGGACCAACTTTATTCTCTACCTCTAGAACAAGAAATTGAAACATGAACTATCCAAGATTGAGTTGTTTGGCCATTCATCAATTGCAGCATAAAGTTCAATAAACTGCACATGAAACTTTCATTTACAGAACATGAAATAGTAGTGGAATTTTGGACTTGCACACTTTCCTGGTCCTTTGTTTGGGGTTCATTTCTTTAATTTTCTTGACCATTTCATTCTTCTTCCCCTTTGATTTTCTTTTAGGGCATACCCTCTTTACATTTTTTTAACTTTTTTGATTTCTTGGGAACATGGAAAACCTTTGCAACCAGCCAAAGTTATGAACATATTAGAGCTCATCAATGTTAATCATGAAAAATGACACCTATTGGTATAGGAGCCTAATAGATCGTATGGTGGAATCACTATTTGATGGGTTGAGGTGGATGGCCTCTGGAAGCCCTGGATGAGTTTTGATATATGTGTTCTATGAGATCCCACATTCATGTTTGGAATATGGCACGAGGGTGAATGACTGAAGAGAGATTTGGCTCAACTATTCTATGGTCGGGTGGAATGTGGAAGTCCCATCCTGGTTTTGGATTTTGCATCATTAATGAATGGGTATTTCTCCTTGTATTTCTATGAGAATTTTGATGGACTATATGTGGTCTATATGAATATACTTTCATGAGTATTTATGTTGTTATTATGTTGGTTATGTATGTGTTTTAAGACAAAAACCATGTGTGGCTCTCATCATGATCATGTTTTTACTTATAATTGAATGATCAATGTATCTATGACCTAATGGATGGAATGACAATTAATGTATCTTAGCTAAGTATGAGACCCATATGTTCAGAATTGTTAATTACACCTATATATTACACATTTGCAGTATGTTTGATGAAATGCCTGTCATGGCTAGTAGAGGTCCAGTTAAGGTCTTGAACAAGTGATTGCTTTAGTACTATCATTTACATGTTATTTTTTTTATTTGAAGAGATAGTTCAATTCTAGGTTTTGACCTGGGCTTTGGACCTCCAAAAGTGGCTCAAATCTTGGAGTCGCTGGCATAGAACTAATAGTTTTGGTCTTTGGTCACTCGTAGGCAAGTCTGTGAGAGTGGCTTTGGGTTTCTGGTCACCCTCATGCCTATAACATGAGAGCGACTGAGGCTTAAGTTGTCCAAAAGATCAGTGGGACCCCAAGGCAAGCTATCTAAAGTAATGGATTAGTTCCTGAGGTTACTGAAGCTAATGATTAATGTCTTTATGGTGTGTTTCCGTCGGTTCCGCTTCCTTAATGTGACTTAAGAGGTCGAATCATATCATAGTGGCCTCTTGTTGCATGTTTACCCTAGCTGGCTAGTTGCTTGGGTAGATGTGGAAGGAGGGTGTTACAAAGCCTATGGCTTTCGCATAACTTATCTTTGAAAATTTCTTCCTAGAAACCCAACTTGGGTGCTATCTTGAACAACCATCCCCAGTCTCGCTAGATACATAGTTGGAGCTCCTTCTTAGTCCAACTGGTGAAAATTACATTTGTACAGTTAGTGATAGTAATAATAGTACTTGTGTAGTTCACAATGCTTATACATATGATATGTGGACTTTGTACTTTGATGGTTCCAAAACAAAGGAGGGCTCTGGAGCTGGTTGCATTTTAATAGACCCGTTACAGGGAAAACATCTGATCTCTAGCCACTTGGAATTTGAGTGCACAAACAATACTACAGAATACGAAGAAATTATCTTGGGTTTGAAAAGAGCCATTAAAATTAACATTTCCATCCTAAAATAATAGGTGACTCATAAATTGTGGTGCGACAAGTATGCAATACAATACATTGTGTGTCACCTCATCTTAAAATTTATCAACAAGAGGCACTGCAATTCATGGAAAATGTTGATATTTTCAAGGAAACATCAATTGATGAAGGCGGGAATGAAAGGACCTTGTGGGATGAAGCTAGCTCAAGCAAAGGAAATCTCATGCGGAAAGGCGTGGTATCACTAGAAAAGTTGTATGACTTGTAGAACCGCTTTTGGGGACCTATTAATGCTAAAACCCATAGTTCCACGATGTCACATGAGCAGATCAATTTGGGAACATAAAAGGATTTGAAGTTTTTCAATCTTGGTACTTGTTGTACACCATATGAGTAGCAAGCCTTTATCTTCTTGTTAATGCATTATTGAGATGTATTCGCATGGACATACGATGAGTTGAAAACTTATGACACACGAATTATCCAGCATGTGATTCTAATAATAGAAGAGGCCAAGCCAGTGTAAAAAAATATACGGAAGGTACATCCAACACTTGAACCCCTCATTCAAAAGGAGTTAAGGTAATTATTGGATGCTTAGATCATATACAAAGTGTAACACTCCACCTGGGTATCAAACTTGGTCCCAGTAACAAAGAAGTCCGGGGAAATTTTCTTGTGTGTTGATTTCTGAAATTTGAACCGCGCCTTGGACAAATGTAACTACCCTATTCCATCCATGGAGATGATATTGAAAATAGTATTAGGTTTATAAAAATTTTCTCTTTTGGATGGATATTCAGGATACAACCAAGTTCTGGTCTCAGAGCCTGAGAGACTTAAAGCAACCTTCTGCACGAAGAGGGGCATGTTCTCATTCAAGTGAATGTCGTTTGGGTTGATTAATGTTGGTGCAACATTTGAACTTGCCATGGACATCACATTCTAGGGATTGATTGCATAGAGTGTAGTGGTATATATTGATGATGTTATAGTGTTTTCCAAACAAAGATATGATCACATATGCCACTTGAAGAAAAATTTACAGTGATGTCACAAGGACGGGATATCTCTTAAGCCCAAGAAGAGTATCTTTGTGGCATCTGAGGGTAACCTATTAGGCAAAATCATTGCTAGGAGTGAGAATAAAGTGGACCCATAGAGGGTCAAACCAATCATGCAGATTCCCTTCCTAGTGAATAAAAAGTTGTGTAGTCATTTTTGGGGGAAATTGATGTCCTCCGCAAGTTCATTTATGATTTTGCTCAAATTTTTAAACAAATACATGATATGATAAAGAAGGATGCAATATGAAGATGGGAAAAAAGGGAAAAGGATGTGTTTTCCCATATCAAATAAGTTGCTGTAGATGCACTTGCATAATACAATCCAAACTTCAACAAATATTGTTTTCTCTACACCTTTGCTTCTGAAACTTCTATTGTCGTTGTGCTCACACAAAAGGATGACCAAAATAATGAGTGGACTATATCTTTCATGTGTGTTAGTCTTCACGAACCTGATACCAATTATCCTGCCATTGTCAAGCAGAACTACGCAATATACAAGGCAGTGAATAATTTTCCGCCCTATCTTCTAAAAAACCACTATATTATCTTTGTTCCCCACCCAACAGTCAGATCACTATTTGTCCAACAAGAGTTGGGTGAGAGGAAAGCGAATTGGATGAATTGTCTATAAGAATATGACTTAGAATTCAAACCATTTCACACAATCAAGGGCCACGATCTATGTCGACTGGAAACAGAAGAAGTGGACACAAAGGAAGAAGAAGAACTCTCAGGTTGAGAGCAAGAAATCGAAATGTAAAATGCCGAGTGAGCTTCCCCCACTACTGTCATGAACTCTTGGTACACAGATGTGCACCAATACCTTGAGCATGACATTGTGCCCTCCTATATATCCACATGAAAAAATAGGGCACTCAAACTCAAAGCATTATCTTACCAGCTGGTGCTTTTAAGAAAGCACCATAATGTTTTAATACTTAGGTGTTTGGAAGCACATGATTCAAAGAAAGTACTACATGATCTCCACGATGAACCAACTGGGGGATATTTTTTCGGAAACACCACAACACATAAATTCATGTGGGCCAAATTTTATTGGCCTACATTATTTAGAGATGCTCATGCTTACACCCACAAGTATCCAATCTGTCAAAGGTGTGCCAACATAAACAAGAAGTTAGCCGCCCATTGCAACCCATTGCAGTGGAAGAACCTTTTCAATTGTGGGGATTAGATATTATTAGAGAAATATTTTACCATTCATCGAAGTAGCACTGTTATATTCTCACTACTATATATTATTTCATTCAGTGGACAAAAGCAGTTCCGCTCAAATAGGTGAATGACCAGGAAGCCATAAATTTCCTTCAACAGAACATCATTTCCAGGTTCGACATTCCTACTTCACTTGTTTTCGATAATGAAACATACTTTTCCTCACTAAAACTTTACAAGTTTGCATTGTAAAATGGTATTATGTTGAAACATTCAACTAATTATTATCAATAGGGTAATTATATTGTTGAATCCACAAATAAGAACATAATATGTATCATAAAAAAAATACCATATTCTCTGAGCAACAAAAATGGCACTCCGCTTTGGTTAATGCTTTATAGGCTGACTGAGTCACGCCAAAGCCCTCTCTAAACACCTCCCCTTAATTCCTGGTATATGGAAAAGAAGCCATCCTCCCACCCAACGTCTACTTGCCTGCACTCCAACTTTTGCAAGAATCCCAAGGCAAACCATGCTTATTAATGCAACGTAGGATGGACACCCTTCATAGATTACAGGAAGAAATTTTAAAAGCAAAATAAAAATTTTCACTTCATCATAATCATATCAAGAGGTGGTTCGAAAAGAATCATGCTGGGAAGAACAATTTCATTGTGGGTGACTTCATATTGAAGTGGGACCACAAGGAAAATAGCAAACACACTAAGTTTCAATCCATGTGGATTGGGCCATTCACTGTCCACGAAAAGCTTGGTCAACACACTCATCATCTTCAATCACTTTATGGGAAGATTGACTCTTTCCCTGTCAATGGCCAATACTTAAAACATTACTTTCAATGAAGATTTATGGTTGTGCCCTACAATGTGTTCATAGTATTTTCTTTATTGTTTTTTTGAGTTTTGTTTTATTTTCGTCATGTGAATAAGTCTTGTGCATGAACATGTTGTGGCTTCTTAGTATGTGTGTGGCCAAACTCTAAAGAGTTTTGTGACACTTCAACAATTGGGTAACATTTTGTCCATCTTCCTTATGTTGGTTATATCACTTGGTTGATGAACTTCCAACGAAAAATATGATCAATCTGTAAGGAGAGTTTTGGTCCAACCATGAACCTACGTCTATTCAGGAAACCTTATGCCCACAATTGGTTTTGTGTTTCGGTGTTCCCATGCTTATCCAATTAGTAGAAGTGAAGAAGGGGGAAAATATAAATGAGTAGACCTAAATCATAGGTATCCATATGCTTCTTTGAAGGAACAACCACTTCTACTCTAAATAAATTGGGATCCCTCTTCTGCCCCAAAATGAATAAGTGTCGATGCACAATCCTCTTTAAATAAATAAAGAAAGGAAAGGCTTCATCCATAGAGAGGTGAAGCAAGAATCTTCGTCTAGGTATTATCCAGGATCGTTGGAAGTGAAGCAATTCTTGTGTCCTTGCGTGACATCGTCGGGGTATTGTCTAGGGGTGTTAGTAGCGCAACACTACCTGAGATGAAAAAATATACTCTGAAAATCTTAAGCTCATGAGCTGTAGTACCTTTCCCAACTCAAAACATTGTGATATCGTTGTATATTATGTGGTGTTTAACTGAGAAGGCATCAAGGGGACCATGTCTATTCATAGGGTATGTGGGAAGACCAAAGTAATATGTACGATCAATAAATACTCCCTAAAGAACCAAGGCCCTGCACAGAAGAAGCTAACTGAGATTGAGAAGCTGAAATTCAACCAATGTGTCACCAAGTGTTGTAGTTGCTACAACACCCTCCAAAATTTTGGATTACACTCAATTTTGGAGCCTTCCTTGGCCTTGTACATTGTTTTCACAAACATTGAAGCTTATTTCATGAGCTTTCTTGAAATATTTTGTTCCCTTTTGCATTTTGGGTAAACTTTCATCTTTTGGCATGATTGAGTATCGTACAATGTGTGCAAGACTATTACGATCGTTTCAAGGGTCTATCTTTGTGTATATAAGTTGTTCTAAATATGTAAATATATGTCGCACTCATTCACAAAGTTCTAAGCACTATCACACAAGTGTCATCACGGTCATCCCAAAATATATCTTAAGTGTTGCACTTGTCGTAAATGATCGTAAAGTGGTCACACAGAGGGAAATGCATTGTTCATGTGTCATGAGTGATCTATGTTGTTGTGTCATCAAGTATTCTAAGTGTGAGATTACAGTCAAAGTATTATCACTACTCACATCAATATAACTGGTCTTACATTCCGCCTTTTCTAAGAAGGCTTCCCGACTAAGAACTTGGCTTCACTTGTTAGCACTCCTCCAGATCTCCAAGGCTGAGGAAGAGTCCAGCTGAGGTAACCACAGACCAATCTTTTGACTTGGTAGCTAGCCCCTACCAAGCCGGAGAGGGATCTCTCCAAAGGATCACAACCAAGAGGGCTGGATGGATTAGGGTTTTGGGCTAGATATAGTAGTTCAGGGTTTTGATTTGATTTGATTGGGGTAGTCACTGGATGAGTGAATTAGGCCAGAGGGTGAACTAGGTCAGGGAAAAAGAAAATTAGAATTGTAGACATCTGATGGGGCAAGGTAGGAAATTAATTTAACACTTTGTAGTATATTGATGGAATGGTTTAGACTGTTGAGGTGATAAAAAGAGCATGGAAATCATGAATTATTTTTAAACTAAAGAAATGAAACAAATTATGATGATTTTCTCAAAACAGAGCATAGAAGATGTATTCTTCTTATCACACTCTGAAAATTAGCATATAACAAACATGAAATGGTTTATGAGCATACAAAACATTCACACACATGTAACTAAAGAAGAAACAATGTGAAAATAGGATAGCATAGGAATCCCACCAAAATAGCTGCAACTCATCCAATATATTCCATGCCAAAGTCTGAAACACTAATACAACATCCAATGGAGTCCAACCTCTCAAAAAAGTGTATAAAGGGAAGATATAGACCTCAAAAAAATCTTCTGCCAACCTTAGGGGTTGAATCCATGAGAAGAGGAGCAATTCCACCAAAATCTAAACTGATAGCTAGAGTGTAGGGTGGTCAAAGTGACTCATCCCTAATTACATTGCAATTGATCCATCTGACTTGATGAAGACTATTAACCTAATGTATTTACCCATAGGTAATAGTAAAATACCATAATTACATCTATCATATCAATTAAATAAGTAAAATGTTGATTTCCCATAGGTAAAAATCAAATATGGAGAAGAACAGTGAAAAACTATGCCGACTGTCAAGTGCGCAATGCCTGTGTCAAGTGTGCAGCGTCTGTGGCAAGTGCACAACACCATATTCAAACCCACTTTTGCCTATGTTCCCAATGTCAAAATTTATCCCAGGAGAGCTCATTGGAAATCTTATCAAGTCTAGTTTCTAAATATTACTTTAGTTTTCAAAATTGGATTGATTTGACCCTCCAAAACTTCATTTTCCCAAGACTAGTCAAGTGTGCAACGCCTAGCTGAAAAAGAGGGCAAAAACATAATTTTTTGCTAGTTTTTTTTTTTTTTTTCCCTTTTCACCCGCCAGTTTAGAAAACTAGGGCTGGAAACATGGTTTTATTAGATGTATTGGTCCTTATTCATCCATTGGTTGCTTCCTTTTCTCCAAAAAGTGTCCCAAAAAAGTGCACAACGCCCTAGGAGCTGCGCGTTTGACCATGCAGTTGATATTTAATTTTCCTAAAAAACACAGAAAACATATCTTGGCCAAAATATGTTAAGAGACTTCAAATTGGTCCAGGAGCTGATGTTTGGTGTAGCTAGGCTTGGAGTGAAGCCTCTACAAGTATGTCAAGCTTCTCATTCTCTTTTTGGTGAGTTAGGGCTTTAGTTTTTGCCTTTGTAGCCTTAAGCTTTGCCCTTGCATTTCTTTCTCTGTTGGCATAGTGTTTGGCCATTCTCACTTGAATGTTGTTCTCCTTTTTAGATTTCTTCAATAACTTCTCCAAGTGATCATTGATGGTCTGAAGCCAACCTTCCTTGTCTTCTTTGATTGTATCCAAGAATTGATCATCAAGCATAGCTTCATCAACTATCTCTCTTTGCATTTTCCCTTTAAGTTCCAAGGCTCTTTTGAAACCTATGGTTCTAAGCCCATCTCTTGGTGCTTGTTCATATTTATCTTCAAGAAAACAATGCTTCTAAGGTGTCTCTTCTAACAAAACCTTCGCTTTTTCTGCCTCACTGTATGGTCTGTTTTCTTCTTCTGCCATGGCGTTTTAATGTCAAACCTTAGGGAGGTATTAGGTTGTTGGAATGTGGTTTTTTGGGAGTAAGGAATAGGGAAGGGGAATTGAATTATATGGGTAAAGGGATTTATGTAATGGAGGAGGAGATAGGGAGTATTAATATGATGGATTTGGGGGTTGGTGTTTGAGAGCCTAGGTAGTTGTAGCACTTAGGGCTTAGGGTTTTGGGACAAATTTTTAGAGAGTATTGGGATAAAGGTTTTAAGGGAAAGGAATGAAAGTGTAGGGGAGTGTATGAAAGTGTATAGGAGTTGAAATTTGGGAATTGAGAGTTCAAGGGTGGTTTTGAGGGAGATCTAGGGTTTTAGATATGAGAAAAACACCAAATATTCAATAAACTTTTTAAAACACCTTATGAAATGAATGTAGGAGGAGAAGAATTTTATATTTGTCTATAACTCACTTGTTGGGGGTTTGGAGGTGATTTTATGAAGTTTGGTGGTGATTTTGGCTTTCCTAGACAAGTGAGTAGTGCCACAAGGAAGTGCGCAACGCCATAAGGAAGTGCGCAACGCCACAAGGAAGTGCGCAGTGCTGAATTCAAATCGACTTTTGAGTGTCGTCCTAAAGTCCAAATTGAGCCCATGATATCTCATTGGAAATATATATCTCTTGGCTACACAATGGACCTATCAAGCACTGGAAATGATCAATTATAGCCCCTCAAAAATCAATTCTCCCAAGATTGGTCAAAAAGTGTAGAATGAGAGTGCAAAAATGAAGTGTGATCTTGAAGGAAACTTTTGGAGGTATTATCAACTCCAAATTGAGCTCATGATAGCTCATTGGAAATATATTTCTATCTAGTTATAATTTGACTCATAAAGAAAGTATTCTGGACACTCCAGCTAGGAGAAAAAGTTATTGTCCCAAGGTCGCTCTAGAAGTGCAACAACTCTCTTGCAGCAACTGTATTTTTGACATTTCTCCAAACCCATGACACTTGTATAAAAAATGAAGGAGATTTTTAATCCTTGTCCTATGATGGACAAAAACCTCTCTCACATTTGTCAAATTCATCTCTGTTTGGTTAGAAAATAGTTTGACGAAAAAATGCCCTATGTGTGGAAAATGATTTGTCCCTTTGAGTGACTTCTTGAAAAATGATGGAGACATGATGTTTATGAGTTGGAATGGCATCATACTTGCTGAAATGACCTCCCTTAGGCCTCCTATGCTCAGATGTCTCTGATTCCATAGCTAACCCTAGCTAAGTGGGATAGGAAATTAGGGTTTAGTGCTTGTGGAAAATGATGATTTAGACACCCTTGGGAAAAGACAACTCCCTTTGGCATTCACTTAACTTTTTGAAACATTACCCTTTCACTTGAATATTTCCTTTGACAAATTGATCTTTTGATGGTCTTTGAGAACTCTTTGAATTTGAATTTGCTTTAATGAAGTTGGCATATAGAGATTGAGTTGGCAACTTAGGAACAATACTTATTACATATAGTAAACATAAAAATTGCATGATGAAATAAGCATTTCTCTTTACAACTCATATTCACATGGTGAAGAGAGGTTACTGATCATTTTCACACTTGATGGCTTTATGCAATGGAGTGGAATGTTATTGAGACATGAAAACCCTAATGACCTAATGGAGACTTTGAGTGGTTGTGACTATGATGAAAATGATTGTCATGATGAAGACATGTCATGACTAATGGTATACTTCAGCAAAAGGTGAAATGAGACATCAAGGGGTAAATTTCTAAAAGGAGTAAAGGAGACCCTAATTCAACCTTCAGTGACCAAATTTTTTGCATGATGACCTAGTGGAATGACAAAAATTTCAGAATGGGACCCTAATATGATATGAAAAGAGGATTTTGATCACTAATGGTAGTATGCAAATACTGGCACTAACACACCCAACCTCCCTAAACTATGAATTGCATAGTTTCAGTCCTCTAGCTCAGACCTTTCCCCTTGAAACTGTGCAATGAGCGGTTCCTGTCTCCCAGGACTGTTGAATTGCGCATTTCTCATGTTCAAGCTCCAACTGGCCTCCAAAATTGCGCAATAATTCCTCCTAGCCCGGCCTTCACTATGCACCGCGCAATCAAAAGCCTCAAACTCATCCCCTGAGCCTTTGAATTGAAAAATTGTGTAGTATCCCTGCCTACATTGTCTCCCAAAACTATGTAGTGTGCCCTCTAAGTGCTCATTCCCTCAACTTGTCACACTGTCTTCCAAAATTGCGCAGCCTTGTCCCCCAGTCCAACCTGAACTGTGCATTGCACGGTCTCAAAGCTCAAGCTTTTCACTTAGCTGATGGAACTGCGTATTGCACAGTCTCAGAGCTCAAGCTTTTCACTTAGCTGATGGAATTGTGCATTGCGTAGTCTCAGAGCTCAAGGTTTTCACTTAGCTAATGGAACTGCACATTGCATAGTCACTGAACCCTCTCTCTCGATTTGTCACCTGGTTTCGGATCAAACAATGGATCAAAATGCACTATCTTAGACTAGGGGGTTTTAAGACTAATGTCATCTCGTCATGAGTAAATTGCAGATGCAGGTACTCTATCACACCATGGAAAGATTATGAAGAAGGAGATGAAGGAGGGAAGCTTGATTAAAGGCACACTTGTAGCTGAACACATAAGATGATCTATCTAGAAAAGAAAAAGGGACATCAGTTCATGATCTCAGTTCAAGACTTAAGATCATTGAAGATTCCTTATCACCAAGTCATACAAAGGTGAAAAGAAGAAGTAGACACTTAGCACCCAGCAACAATAGTGGCTTGGCATTTCCACATAATCATGCAGTCCATGTCAGTAGTGTCATGTCATGTCATGTCATGAGTAGTCACATGCGACACCTTGTGTCCGATGATGTAACATAAGTTTCAGAAATGTATTGTAAAGTGAAAGTCCAAAGGACATGTGTGGAATATGAATAATCATGTAATAGGAAGTCAAACAACCATGAGGGTAGTCAGGGAATCACAAGGAATGGGAAGCATCACCCCTTGGTTATATATACTTCCTCATTGTATGAGAAAAGGAATTTTCACCTTGGCTCCTCCCACAAAGCATTAGAGAGATAAGATGGTTTTTTGGGGAGCAAGGAGTGGCTCTAATGTTCCACTACTGGAGCTAGTGATGTACATTGTATACATGTGTCTTGGAACTTTTACTTAATAACATAAGCCTTCAAGGCCAACACGTTCTTCATGCATGTATTATGAATGTTTGTAAGACTACTCTGTAGAGGTTTGCATTTCATGTTTGCTTTCACATTGCTAAGATATTTGAACTATTTCAGTTGTTTTAGTACTTACCTTATTGAGAATGTGATGGAATGGTTGTCATTGTTGTCCCATCCTTGTGGACTATTCCGCAGGATATTAGATAGACCTTTCCTCCTTTATTGGTTGTAACAACTGTGGAATCCTCTGTGGATTATTCCGTTGGATGTTAGACAGATCCTTTTGGTTCATGTGTGTCACTTCTTGGGTGGTACTATTACCTCTCTCATAGAAGCTCACTTTTCTCCCCTCTCTGTAGTAGAAGAACCTTGACACATTTACAACTGAACACTCACCAAGCACACCTTCTTGCTTTTCGAAGGCACCATTTCATCCCTCTCTTTTGCCGACAATTAGAGCTAAGGAAAATATTTAAGGATTTGGAAAACATGCCTTTATACCAGATGGGGCTCCTACACCAAACATTGTGAGGTCTAATTTTGACTTCATATTGGGGAGATCCCATAAATGTTGGCAGGTCCAGCATCGTCAACACCTCCACTAGAAAATGAAGCCACTCTTGGGCAAGGTCCTAAAGGAATGCCACAAGGACTGCAATGACATCATCTCTCGAAATTTAATAAGTTTAATGCCACCAATGCTCTTGTCTCATTAGTTTGGATGCCTGGGTAGCTCACATAATGTGGCCTCAAACCTCCATGTTTTGAAGTTACCAGTTTCTACGATCTGGCCCTAGTCACTTCATTAGATACTTTATGTCTCTACAACCTTTTGGATTATTTATTTTACTTTCAATAGTTGAGTTTATTTTAGTAGTTATCAATCTAAAAATACTAGTTGTTTACATTTTATCCCACGAGGCATAAAGTAGATGGTGACAAGGTGTTCTATTAAGGCACTTCATTGTGAAAAAAGTCACTGGTTCGAAACTCCGTGGGTTGGTATAGCCCAGGCTAGGTACGATCCCAGTGTGATTTTTGATGGTTTAGTTGCCCTAAGTCACAGTTACTCAAACCATAGATTAGGAGTGCTAGTCATTTTAGTACTCACATTACCTATCAAACAATAAAAATAATTGTTTACATTATGATAGATCTAAACTATTATCCATTACCAATAGTACTGGTTTATCTTGTAGTAGATTGTAACACGACTCAATTTAAATAGTGATATTTGATTTAATTTTATATCAAAATCATTTTAAAACAATAAAATCTTAAATCATCAACCACAACAAAGAAACAATTATTTCATAATCCATGAATAACATCTGCGACAACATATACATATAAAAACAATTTTTTCATAATTCATGAAAATTATCCTATTTAAAAATTTAGATTTTTTTTGGTATAAAATTTATGATTCATAAATCCATACCTATCAAACAATAATATTTATTTAAAGCATGAAAAAATTTAAGCACATGCTTCCTCTTGTCTCATTCAATGTGGTTTCCTTCCTTACGGGTGTGTAACTTTTCTTTATGAGAACTTGTTTGTATGTGTGTGAATACAGTATGTAATATCGATAATGTTGTTTGAATGGTAGAGATACATATTTTATATAACACGTTTTTAGTTTTAGTAAAAAAAACAAAAATCTAAAAAATATATTAAAATAAAAAATAAAATATGATAATTGATTTTATAAAAGTTATAAAAGTAATATTATTAAAGTTTTTAATATTTTAAGTGATTAGATTAAAAAATGTTGATGTGTTAGAGTTAATTAAAGAAATGCATTTTTCCAATATATTTTTCCAAATTATTAGTGCTCCACTGCGTTGTTTCCTAATTTGAGTTGTAAATCCACGTAGGTGTCCTCATCCCTTTGTAATAGGTTTTCATGGTTATCTCTTGTAACTCTCTCATCACTATAAATATGGGATGCTATTGTGTATTTGTAGTATGGATTAGATTCAATAATGTGTTTTATTTTTTTAGTGTTATATATTTTATGTTTTGGTATCAAAGCATAGGGGAGAATCTAATCTGGTTTTAGTGAGATTTTCTGGTCATTTGGTTAGTTCCACATAATCAATTGGTACTGGCATTCTAGCTTGCCCTCAAAATTGATTTACATTGTAGATTGAGAGATAAGGTTGGACATCCAAGGAATTTTATATTGGTCTAATGCCTTTATTCAGTGTAAATACTTGTTTATATTTCAAGGCTTCTTCAATTTACCAGTAAAGCAGTCTACATTAGAGCATCATTTAGCCAACATAAAAGATTTGATAGCCTATGCACAAGATGGTCTACATGAATTTGTAGCACCCCAAGCAGTGGATTGATCAAATATGTTAAGATATATAAGAATTATTTGTTACCAAGTGTGATCACAACCATTGTAAACATTGAACCACCATATACGTTCGTGGAAAGGGAATCTATGTACAGGAAGGTCGAACTAACTAGCCATGTCACTTTTGGCATTTGGGAAGTCTATTAATTGTTTCATCCTTGGCTTTTGATTTCATGCCCTCACATCTCTATGCATAACCCAACTACATATTGTAACATACATTATACTATATAACATGATTCCACTCCATTCTCCCTTCAACCTCCGATTGTAGTGCAAAATCCTAGGTGGGTCATACCCATCCACAACTTTCAACCTTGTATCGACAAAGAGGAATAATCCTCCTCATTTAAATTAGATATCGTGGGATCATATTCCATGTGGGCATGTTTGGGCCTTCCCACCAATTTTATGGAAGAACCTAATCTCATTCCACAGGGGAGAAGCATTATCTTCCCCAATTTCAACAATTTTGAACCTCTCAGGGAGATCGAATGAGAGCATGACTAAATCCAATGGTCCATAATTCCCACCCCATCCTCCACAAAGGCTTCCACATCCTTACATGCCTTCAATCCCAAATTCCATTCCTCCACTCCTGACCTCTCAATATGGTTCAAGTTCCTCATCTTATTCATTTCTAGAGGATTTTCCATTAGTTGGACAAAGTCCATATGAGGCCTCACAGGGCCACTTGCTATGAATTGACTGAAGTTGTGCTTAATCTTGTGTGCACTTCCTATGAAAAGCCCTGTTGCTCTAAAACTGTGACTGACTTGCATACTAAGAAAACTGGTCATAACACATTCATAGATCAAATAGAGGCAACCACAAATTCTATCGATTTAAAGGCTAGGATTGAACCTTTACCTAACTCATCTAAACCTATAACTGGAGAAATATATCATCGTGTCTAAAGTAATGAGGCCAAAGATTGATCTAGAAAAAGGAGCATAAGGACACATGGTGCTCATTTTTCATGAAGATCATACATAATGAGAGAGTGTGGATGTAACATCCCCTATGTTAACTATTGCTTTTGTGAAAATTTAATGTAACTATGACTCTAGCGTGGGTAATTGTTGTTGGAAAAAAGTTAGTTTAGCAGTTGGAGTTTAATAATCAATATTAAATTGAACTCCCTGGAGAAAGGGACAATCATTGGATCGAAGTTCTGAGGGACCTTGCTTGTTTTGGATTGCATTCCTTGAATAACCATACCCTACCAAATTTAACGTTTGAACCAACCACAACTAAGAAAATACATTTCTTGATAGATTTTAATGAGACATAATTGGGTTTGAACTGGGGTTGGTAGCATTTCTAATTTTTCATTTATGAAGAGTAGAAATCGGAATGGATGGGCCATCCCCATTCTTCCCCATCGCAGACTAAGGAGTCAGCTATGGAGGAAAAGGCACTAAGGAACCAAGGTGGTGAGCTCTTTCGATTTTGTGAAGGGATGTGGATGGAATTCTATATATATGCATAGGAGCAGTGAAATTAGGGGTGAATTTCTGGAATTGGTTTGAGGGTGCTTTTGCTTGTAAAAACTACCTCGACTGTGTTTTGAATTCATTAAAACCTCTATCTGAGATTGTGTTGCTAGTATGTTGTTTAAAGGATTAAATTTTAACCATAAAGTGCTCGCCTCATGCTAACAAACCTCTTTGTACATAAATTCTAGCTAGTGAACCACTTATTGCTTGCCTTTGGTTGACATACCACTAAGTGATTGCCTAATAGTTAATTATACCACATAGTGCTTGCAATTAGACTAACAAACCACTTAGTGCTGCTAAGTGCTCGCTAATTGGCTGATGAACCGCCCTCATAGTGGATTCAATCCTCAAAAGATAAGAAACAAGCCTTTACCTTGAATTTGGATGTTACACTATGTTTAAATCTCACAGAGTAAGTGATTCACTAAGGCGCTTACAACCCTAGAATAGTTGGCAAACCACCCAACATGTTGACTTCATCTCCTAAGTGTTTGACCCATCCATTGGTGTGAACTTATCCCACTGCAAGCATCCCTTAAACTCTAGATCTGAATTGAGGGTGGCCAGTTGCAATAAAGAATGTAGTGTGGTTGGCCTACTGTTAGGTGGAGAGTAGAAGTCCCCTCTTTAGTTTCCAGTTGAATTAACATACTAAAATAAGTATAATGGTTTATGTATATTTGATTTATGAATGTTGTCTTATGTCTATTGTACTAGTAAGTTAATATATTCTTTTGCATATTTCATGAATGAGTGTATGAGTGCACTGTATATCTGTTGTTGAACCTGCTCTGTGTATTTATGTTTGCGTGAATATTTTGTATTGTTAATTCTATTGTAGAGTTCAAAAACTACATTATATTTCATATATTGTGGGTTTATTGAAGGTCTAATTAATGCTAAGATCTACTAATTCTGTGAATTGTTGAGATTATTGTGAATGATTATGCTTACTTACACATATTGTTGTATGCTCTATGATTTATTGTTTAATTGGGTTTGTAATGCTCTTGAATAAGCATGAAAACAACATGTCATCTTAATAGGATTTGGGAATTTCTATTCCACTATAGAAATTGTTTAAACTCCAATAGATAGATAGGTTGGAATGTTTGTACTAGTGTAGTTGTGGATTTAGGAGATATTTTTTTCCAAAACTTAGAATTAATGGTGAGTTAAAAATATGTTAGTGCCTCAGACCCATTTGAACACAACTTAGCATCTCTAATGGTTTGTAAATGATTGGGCCATTGCCTCTGGGACTTGGTGCTTTTAGCATAAGCACCAGTGCCTTAGGAAGTTCTGGTAAAAACCCTATTAAGTTTTCCTTTTTGTAGTTTAGTGGAGACAAAATGTTGATATGGGGTTGGATGGTTCTTTTGAACGAATTTTGTATCTAGGCCATATAATAGTTCGTCACTCTAGTGTTGGTGTATCCAAGGTCATTCGGGACCAGGTGTTTCCCTTAAACTTGTATTGAGCCCAAATATAAACAGAGGGGCCAAATTTTTAATTTTTAGTTAGACACATCCTTAAATCTAGGCACCTAGATGGACAAGGTGTATCCACTATGGAACGCCCAAACCAACATTGAGCCATATTTATATATGGTTGTTAGAAATAAGGGGTGGGCCCTCATTGATAGTTCATACGCGTAGGCCCAAATTCATAGTTCATTTAGAAAATTAAGTGTATCTAGAGATCTGGAAGTTTGGTGCACATCTATATTGGATATTGGCACGAACCCTCATATTCCCTTGGAACCAGATATAACTAGAAATTTCCACACAACACGATAAGGTTGGGCCTAGTGGGACCCATTAGCTTGGAATGAGGTAGTAAGGGCCTAGTGGGACCCATTAGCTTGGAATGAGGTAGTAAGGGCCAAAAAATCCTAGTAATGGCCATGTGGGTGCCACATTGGGATTATGTGCGATATAGGTAACATGTCGTGTACAATGTGAGTAACACATGGATGCCACGTGGGGGCCCCTTGTTGATGTGGTGAAATTTAATTGGTCAAACTTCAATTGGGCGTAACTTTCAATCAATGAGTCAGATTGAGATAATATGTATGTCGTTCAAAATCTCTCGATGAGCTGGACACCATGGTGGTATCAAAAATTAATTCCATAAACTTTGAAAAGAACAATATTTTTAACCCCACCTTCATAACAAACCTCAGAGATTAGGTTAGTATAGTAAGTAACACCCTCCACATCCCAAGATAACATGAGGGAGAGGGAGGGAGTGTTACGGTGGAAGGTTGCATTTGATCCACCAGAGAGACAAATAGTTATGGATATCCAAAATAGAAGGCAAGGAAAGAGCACTCAGTAAGATCCCAACTTCAAAAATGGGAAAAGGAGGAAAAGGACTTCGAAATGATAATCACGAAATTGAACTTCCACAACAAGATTTTGATGATGCTCTACAAGAAGTAGACATGTTATATAAGAAAAATAATTCCATAATGGGAAAAGTTGTAGAAATTAGATCACAAGATAATAAACTCTATCATGATTTTTTTGTTCTTACTACACAATGCATCAACACATTGGAGGAAAGTTTGGTAGCACTTAATCAATGGGTAGATGATTTTCAAAATTTTAGATCAAAAGGATAAATTTTTAGAATTATTGCACTAAGAGTTATTGGCAAAGGAAAATATGTTGTTATAGTTAAAGCAAGAGAAAGTAAAGTGCGATGAAATTTGTGATACAAGTGACCTAATTAAGAAAATCGATAGTTCTTAGGATATTTGTCGTTTGATTGACAATAATAATGTGGATGTATCCCTCTCGTGTTATGAGGCTTAGAATGATTATTCTAGTCATATTTCTAAAAATGAATCTCTTGTTAAAAATGATGAACAAGGTTGATTTGAAAATCATACAAGATGAATTGGTTCCAAACTTTCGAACAAAATGGGTTTTGTTGAGAAAGGCATAAACACAAATAGTCAAGGTATCCAAAAGCCCATATATATACGTGTAAGGCCAAGAAATGAAGGACTTCATTTTTAAGGTTAAACAACTAATGTACCTATCAATTTCATGAAAGCAAAAACATTGATAACTGATGAGTCATGTACAAATAGTAGTGCAACAAATCAAGTGTAGAAGCAGGAAGAATATTGAAATTATTGTAGTAGAAAAGAACATGTACAAGCTATGTGTTGGAATAAAGAAATATCAAAGCCTTACATACAAGTACATTGTAGTTGGATAGAAGTGCATGAATGACATAAAGTTACTTTTATTTGAAAGGATTCTACAAGGTTAAGTGTTCCAATGTACAACAATATCTCCCATACAAAGTTCATGAGTTAGTTGTCCTCCAAAATTCAGTTTTCATTAGTATGAAGTTAAACATGTTTAGGAAATATATCATTTTATCGACAGATTTCTTTCAATGAGGAGTGCTTTTCTTGTAATGGTTCGTGGTAAAACAAAAAACACGCTGTAAAGGTAAAGACGAATGAGTCAATTCTAAATAAAGGGATAAAGAAGAAGTGAGAAGTGATGTGTGGAGATGAGATGAACTTATATGTTTGAGCATATGAATTACTACAAAGGAGTGATGGTAAATTTTGTAAAGCATTTTGAATACTTGTTGTACTTTAGCTAAATTTGAGTAGTAGGTGCATGATTAGTTATACTCGATGCCCCAAAGTTTTGGTCCAAGTTGTAAAAGTTTTGTTTCCAAATGTCCACAAGTGTTTTGTAACCCCATTGATTCAAGCCAACATGCATCAGTGTGGTATCACATGTAATCATGTAACGTGCATCCTCTTATGTATAGAGAGAATGTGACATTTAATTGTGGAATAGACCAATTGAATAGGTACGAAGGTGGTAGGCACCCTCATATGCTAGCTTACTATGGCATTAGAAAAGTTGAGTCTTCGATTAAGAGGGGAGTGTGAGATGGATTTTTTTTATATGGACAAACAAATTTAGTTTTATGCAGTTACATAAAATAAAGAAGAGAGATAAAGTTTAGTGATGAAGCTTAAGTGAAGAAAATGCATCCAAGTGAAAAACCAAAACACAAACAAGTAGGAATGAGTAGATTACAATAGGGACAAGAAGGTCATGGATGTGATACCATATGCAACAAAAAAGAAAATATGGTGACAATGCACATGGAAGTCTTGTGGAACCAACATAAGTGAAGTAATGATGAAGGAAAAACAAGGTAAATATTGTGATTTGTATGAAATAATAATAAAATCAAGACCATATATTGATGCGAGTGACACATTGTATTTGTAAGCAAGTATATGATGTCATGTTTGACTTAAGAATGTTTGAGTATATACCTGGTATCTCCATGAGTGGAGTTTTGTAATTGTATGTACATGAGCCAATGAAGGATGTAGACCCCAAAAAATTTGTTATGTTGAAAAGTTCTTGGTGCTCTAAAAACCATTTTTTAGAGGAGGGTTTGTGATTAGCCAAAAATCATTGATGCAATGTATGGTTTGTGGCTAGCCAAAACCATTTGATGTGATGCTTGTGGTAAGCAAGAAACCACATAAGATGCGATGATTAAGGTTCATCCATAGAAGCCCATAGGTGTAATGTCAGCGCGTGATTATAGGTAAGCCAAGGAAAACCTAGGATAATGATGATGCAAGGAGATTTAAATGTACATGTATGATGCTATTTGATAGAAGAATAAATGACTGAACCATGTACATGAAGGACATCCTATCTCTTGTAACTATTCTATTACTATAAATATGAGATACTGTTGTGTGTTTACAATATATATTAAATCCAATAATATGATTTCTCATGTTGAGAGTTTCTTAGTGTCATTACTGTTTTTGGTTTTAAGAAAAGGTTTCTTGATATGTAGATAAATGGGAGATCATTTATTAATAAGAGCATTTAACATCAATTTAAATCAAAATTATATAAAATAAAAATAAAATATAATTAAAATTCCATTTAGTTCCTGTAATTAAGTTTTTTTCACTCAACGTGGTTCACGGTCACTGAGTGCCACTACACCACGGTAATAATCCTGGTAGCCAAACCTGAAGATCTACCTTCTGCTTATCTGGTCGGGCCATCTACAAAGCATTAAGGAAATTGACCGTGAACTCCCAATTGACAAAGAAATTAACACGAGAACCAAACCAATTGGAGCCTATCTTGAACTTATTACATATAAAAAGTATTGTTTACATTTATATATTATTAAAAAAAAATATAATAAAGAAATTATACTAAATTAAATATAATTAAAAAATATTTACATTAAATTAAATAGAGTAATTTAAAAAAATGAAACTATGATATATATTTATATATATATATGATTTTAATAGGAAATAAATTTTACATATACAAAAAATTTACAATAAAATAATAAATATCATTATTTAAATTAATATTATTAAGATTAAATATAAAAAAAATTATAATATTACAACATGAAATCGATTTATTTTAAAATAAAAAACCAATTTTCAATAAATTTATTTTGCTTTGTGTAGTACTCCATCTCATAAATAAAATAACTACTTAATATTAATATAATATGGTTGACATTATGCTTCCGATGGGGTGTTAATGAGATTGAAGTGGGGGGTTTGGAGGTAGTTCCCTCCAACCCCAAACATGATGCACATTTATGTTACGGGGCACAACATGCCCTAGTGCATGCAATTTTGGATGGAAATTTCTATTAATTCATGTCTTATGAAGGCTTTAGAAGATGATGGTTGTGGTTTGAGTGGAGACGAGGGGTGGTCCTTGGTCCCACTGCTTTTATTGTAATCCAGTTATGATAGTGAGGGGTTTTGTGCTCGGTCTTATGCCCGCAAATGAAACGATGAGATGCGAATTTGCTAGCTTGCGAGGGTGTTCGAAGAAGCTACGTAGTTCCCTTGGCATCTAAGTCTGTAAATGGTTACTTGGAACTTGGTCTTTTGGTGGGATGGTGAGGGTGTTAAGTGCTTTTTCACATAGTAGAATTTCAGGTCAATTTCCTTCTTCGTTTGGTTATTTTATTTATCTATAACTTCGTGTTTGAGTATGAGGTGCTAGGGCTAGTCTGTCACTGTTTTGAATTCCATTCTATGCTCGTAGATAGGGTTTAGGGAGGCTTCATTTCTTGCATGCGCATTTTGTATTGGGGCTCTTTGGATTTGTTAATACTTGGGCAGAAGGGTATTTTCTGGGTAAAATAATTTGGGCACTGTTGTGGGAATTTTAAGGATAGGTTGGTAGGGCTTTTGTGGGTTGTTTAACGTGAATGTTTGTGAATCTTAAGCGTCCAAGGTTATTTTTTCTATTTGTTTATGTACTTCTTGTTAATGGTGTCGAGGTGTTGGACCTCTGTAGAGGTTGTCGCACCCTCTACTTTCCATGAAGGTGCTTCTGTTAAGTCTAAGGTTTTTGTATTGAGTTATGGGAACACTTTAATGGGTTTGAGTCTTGGTCCTATTGTGGGTGTGCCCGATTTGTTCTCTTGTTTCTTTGCATGAATAGGAATATATAGCGGGTGTTCTAGGCATCTCCCCTGGGTCTCAACTATGTTTCCGAGACATAGAATGTGATGTAGACAGGGGGGAGGTGGTAGTGCTCTGCAGGGGTAGAGAGGAGCAAGACTCTTTGCTTAGGACTTGACTGCCACCTACTTCAATGTAGTTCTATCAAATACAAGGAAGGAAATTCGTAAGTTGGAGACTCAAGCGGGGGTTGAAAGACAATCCCATTTTGATTCATAAATCATGGAGGGCATGTTGTCATGGGTTCTTGACCCTGGGCACACCAGGGGCATGAAGAAGCAATATCTGAATTTTGTAATTTTGCATTAGAAATTTAAAACTTTGTTAGGTCTAGTCCTGAAAGACAAGCAAGTGGAGCAATATAATGTCTTTGCCACCTTGGAAGACATTAAAAGGATGGCCATAAGTCAATGATCTTGCCCGAACATGATTGACTCCCATTTTGCGGATGTGGAGGAACATATTTCTCATGAATCTGATAGCGGCGATATGATGGATCCACCAGGTTCAAGTGCGAGGGCTCCTGCGACAATTCCTCTTTGGAAAATGAATAGTGATTCAACTTGTCAGCTTGCAGTCTATTGACTCTATGTTTGACCTCGGTTCTATTAGCAAGGTCGTTGTCTTTTATGTTGGTCTTCGTTTTTTTGTAAAATTGTCGGTTATGGCTATTTGCTATGTGTGTATTGTTTATTAGCCAACTATGGCGCTTATGATGGTCTTAGTTTTGCTAGTATATATCAGTTATGATGTTTTGTGGTGGGTTATTTGAATAAGTGTCGACCATGGCATATAGATGTATATAAGAACTTTTGTGTGAGGATTGTTTAGGATCCTCAATCATACCTTGATCATGAACAATGTTTTGAGGAAGATTAATATCATAAAAGAACAATCTAACAAAATCATGTATATCTAAATTTTGAGTAATACAAAGCTTCAATTTACACTTTCTCCCCCTCTTGAAAATACTTGATATTATAATTTTTTTCATATAAATATAATGAAATTTAATA